>SKCR01046981.1:0-45998 GCA_019454045.1 Zanthoxylum bungeanum | reverse complement strand
GACACGAAATAGACAAATAGATCGACTATAGTATTATACCGTCACGGTAAGACCGTAATGGAAAATTCTTAAGAAATAAGTTTCTTATATACTTGAAAGAGTATAGTATTCTTTCAAATGAGGACTCCTCCGGAACACGTCAAAATGACGGTGTGTCCGAACGGATTAACCGAATCATGTTAGACATGATAGGCTAATCATGAGTCGCTCTGAGCTACCATTTCCTTCAACGGATAAGTTTTAACAGTGTGCAATAACTTATTTAGAATAAGGTTCCATAATAATCTGTTTGACATATTACATATTAGATATGAACGGGAAAGAAACCGGGTTTCTCATTCCTGACCATTTGGGATGCTAGGCATATGTTTGGATAATACCAAACTAAAACCCAATTGGATAAGTGTCAATTGTAGGCTATCCTAGGGATACCATAAGTATTGTATTTATACATCTCACCAGAGAACAATTAGATTGTTGCTCACCATGCAGTTTTCCTGAGAGGAATACAGACATGCAGTGGTAAGTGGGAGGATAGTAAAACTCGATGAAAATCGGAGTAATACTATTCAAGGCACCTATTCCTAATGGAACATAAATAGTTCATCAAGGATGAAAACTATTCCATTAATCTTCGAATACACAAGAACCGCGTAGATCGGAGAGAGTCAGAAAACAACCTGGGGTATGGTTTCTGATCTCACCTAATAAAGATGTTAATCTTTTAAGGTATACCAACTGATTACGTATGAGGTAGTAATACAAGGTATCGACTCCCTATTATGACAAAGTGTCATGAGTCCGAAATGGATTCCATGTATATCAACAAGTTTAGATACTAGTTGATGTACCATATGACATTGTGCCTATTGGTACTTTATAAGTCTTCGAGAAAGACATACATGGAAGGCAACATACCAACGTACTAAGCTAGGCTTGTAAAGAAAAGGTAGAGTTATCAACATTGTGTTGATTCCGACGAAACCTTTTACATGTTGCCATTGTAAATCCATTTGGATAATGCTTGCTAAATCTGTGTATTTCATTTATGAAATATGACAGCTTAACGGAAAATCGCTTTCCTGAAAAGGAAACCTTTCGGAGGATGTTTATAACATCCTGTCGGTTTTGTCATACCATAACAAGCAAACAAGGTTGCAGGTTATTCGATCCATGTTTGGATTGAAGCAAGCATAGGTTCTAGGAATTATCGTTTTGATGTAATCATAAGGAGTATGATTTAATTCAAAACGAAATGATTCTTGTGTATATAAAAGGGTTAGTGGGAGTGCACTGACATGAATGTCATGTAAGATAATGATAATATGTCATTTCTTGGAAATGATATTCCCATAAAATGATTGGTGAAAGCTTGGCTTTCCTGATAACGACTATAAGTCGTAACAAAGGTACTATACAATAGTATAACGGTACAGTGAGCTGGAAATCTTCCAAGCAAGATACTGTTGCCGAATAAAAAAACAAATGCGGATTATTGCTGCAGCTGAGGCAGCAATAGAAGCCATTTGGATCGATAATAAATCTAATTAGATTAGATATAGTTCTGTTAGCGGCTGAGCTAGGCGTCAGCACAGGCTAAAGAATTAATGGTCTCATCGACGATCCAGATATATACTTCTATATTCATCTGATTCGTTCGGATCATACATTGTGGCGATGTGATGATCGAATAAATCGTATCAGACGATAATCATGGAAATCCGCTGACGAAAACCTTTTCTCAGCAATTTGAGCAAACCGTACATAGTTCGGGTGTTAGACACTCGAGTGACTGGCTATGTGCCAAGTGGGAGATTGTTGGATAATATGACCCATAGCGTCACTATTTGTACAGATCACGGTGTTGTTGTACAAATTAACTATGTGACAAAGGAGATTGCACTCTTATCATTTGTGATTAGATCACCTTAGATGTATAAATGATTAGAGGTCCCTATGATTTATTCCTGGACGGAGAATGATATGAGACAGTATCAGTCCACGAAGGATTAATCATTAAATATCCCTAGCCGGAGTATTATCGAGACAGGACATCGATAATGCGGAATAGGCTAGTATTTCACTTGTGCGCGTTGTGAGGGCACAACGGCATAGTTCTCATATATTTAAGTATTGGATACTTATGCAAGTGCGATAGGAGGTCGTGTTCACCGATGGTACGGGAAACAGCTTCGCTCTGGATAGACCCCTCGGAATCCCATTGGTATTATGACTATGTGTCTATGGGAGTCCGACATCAGGGTAGGTGTATTTGGTCTTAACCTGAGACTTGCACCGCTAATGCTTACGACAATCAATATACTTTAGTTGAGGTCGTCTAGGACTCTAACCGGTTCTGTGTACGCCAACTGCTGGGTATATTGAGAATCGTAGAGTATTGGGTGTGATGTCAAGACGGAAGTATCACTTCAGTCATAGTGGAGATGATGTCACGCATGATACGGTATTAATGCTCTTAAGTGTTGCGCAACCATCGGGATATTATGACTAGGTCATGCATATCCGATTATAGAGACTAGTTACAAGACATCCGACATGTGCTTCGGACGGGGCAAACACTTATCCAGCCCCAGCCCTAGCACGTGACTATCTGATACTGGGCCGATATACACAATACTTGGTATACTACGCTTGATACAGATCTTAAATATTCTTAGAAGAATATGTCCGGAGAATTGGAAGACTTGGTGCTTTGCTAGAAGCCAACCTTGTCTAGTAAATCGTAAAACGTAGTACTTGGTACTCACGTGTTCGGATAGTCTGATGACCGATTTGACTGCCAACATATCCGGGATCTCATGGGTCGCTTCCCAAAGATTCACCGATGCGTATGACTCGCACTTTTATTAAGCTGGGATTAATATGATGAGAGAGAAAATTAATCTGGGATTAATTACAGAGATATTTTATCTGGGATAAAATATCAATTTAAAGAGAGAGAATGATTAATTGGAATTAATCGAGGAATTAATATATTGATATATTAAACGAAATTGGATTTCGACGCGGAATTAAAATAGATTTTAATTCGGGCGGCGGCGAATTAATTAGAATTAATTCGTTAGCGACGTAAATAGTGATTTCGCTAGGCGTAATCATTTAATTACGACGCGACGGAAAATTCGTTAATTTAGAATTAGCGAATCCGAGCCCGAGAATATTTACGAGCGCATTCGCATTTCGAATTCGAGCGCGGCTCGTCAAATCAAGCGTCAAATCGTTAGTCGCGTCAAGCGTCAAATCACTTGTCACTTTGAGTGATGTGACTTGACAAGATTGACTTGATGTGATTGAGGGATGTGGTGTTGAGGGAATTAATGGTTTTATTTGTTTGACTTTTAAACCATTAAAGTAAAATGGATTTAATGATTTTTTAAAATCATTTTGTGTAATATATACATAATTCCTTTTACCAAAAACGTGATACCCTTTTCCCTCCACTCTCTCTTCTTCTTCTTCCTCTCCTCATGCCATTTTCTGGATTCAAAGAGACAGTGAACTGTCGAACAAAATGAAAAAGAAAATGGAGGGAAGCAAGTGCGTTTTGTGGCAAAACAAGAGTGCTAGCACACTCTGAGATCAATGCAAAGGTGATAGGGAAGTCCCCCCATGAGCCGGGAACGTTTTGATGAAGCTTGGAGCTCATTTTTGATGTTCAAAATGGCCAAAAACAGCAGCCCATTTCAGCCACTGTCACAGCAGTTCACGCCCAACAGTGAGCAGAATTTCAATTCGTTTTTGTTGCCAAATCGTCTCTCAACCGCTCGATGTAAGTATTCCGCACTTCCGTCATTGTATTCACTTATGATTCATGCTGGATTTTTGATCTTGGGACCTTTAAAAACTCCAACATTATGGTTATGTGTATCTTATGAAATACAAATCGGAAACTTTTAATAAATTCAAAGAGTTTCGACACGAAGTAGAAAAAAAAACAAGCAAAAGTATTAAAACATCACAGTTGGACCATGGTGGAAAATACTTGTGCAATGAGTTCTGGATTACTTGAAAGAGTATGATATTCTTTCACAGTGGACACCTCCCGAAAAACCTCAATTGAGTGGTGTGTCCGAACGGAGAAACCGAACTTTATTGGACATGGTAAGGTTAATGATGAGTCGCACTGAGCTACCAATTCCTTCAAGAGATACGCATTGAATAATGCAATACTTATTTTGAATAAGGTTCCGACAAAGTCTGTTGGACGGACTCCATATGATATATGGACAGGAAAGAAACTGGGTTTCTCATTCCTGAAGATTTGGGAATGCTAGGCATACAACAAGCATTTGGATGGTACCAAAATAGAACCCAAATCGGATAATTTCATATTTATAAGTGGTTCTCCTACGGAAACCAATTTCCACAACCCACAAGAGAACAAAAATATTTGTTGCTCTCCATGCGATTTTACTGTTCCTGGCACTGATCCCCTCATGGAACACGAACAGTTCATCTAGGATGAGACTGTTCCATAATCTTTTAATACACAAGAACCACGTAGGTCAGAGAGAGTCAGAAAACAACCTTAGAAGTATGGGTTTCTGATCTCACCTTATGTAGATATCGATCTTATTGAGGAAGACGAACCAGCTACGTATGAGGAAGTGATACAAGGTATCGACTCTATTTTATGGCAAAGTGCCATGAAGTCAGAAATGGATTTCATATATACAACCAAGTTTGGACACTGGTTGATGTACTAGAAGACATTTTGCCTATTGGTAGCAAATGAGTTTTCATAGTGAAGACAGACATGGATGGCAACGTACAAATGTACAAAGCTAGGCTTGTAGTGAAAGGGTATCGTCATCAATATGATGTTGATTACGATGAAAACTTTTACTCGTTGCCATGATTAAATCCATTCTGATAATGATTGCTATTCCTGCATATTTCGCTTATGAAATATGGCAGCAGAATGTCAAAACCACTTTCCTTAACGGAAACCTTTTGGAGGATGTTTATATACAACAACATGATGGTTTTTTCATATCAAAACATGCAAACAAGGTTTGCAAGTTAAACCGATCCATTTATGGATTGAAGCAAACATTGTGTTCTTGGAACCAATGTTTTGATGAGATCATAATGGAATATGGTTTCATTCAAAATGAAGATGATTCTTGTGTATATAAGAAGGTTAGTGGGAGCGCACTGACATTCAAATGTCCTATACATTGATGATGTATTGCTTCTTAGCAATGACATTCCCATATTAAAATCGGTGAAAGCTTGGGTTTCAATAAAATTCTCTATGAATAACTTGGGAGAGACAACCTTTATTCTAGGAATAAAGATCTACTAAGATAGATCTAAAAGTTTTTGGCGCTCTCCGAGAGCTCGTACATTGTTAGACATGTACGCGACCTGATGTCTCATATGCTTTGAGCATCTGAAGTCACAATCAGGCCGATCCAAGTGATGGTCACTAGATTAATGTAAAGAACATCCTTAAGTATCTTAGAAGAAATATGGATGCATTCTTAATCTATGGAGAAAGAGAACTTAAAGTGACTAGGTTCACCGACGCAAGTTTCCTAACTGATAAAGACGACTGTAAGTCGCAATAAGGGTACATATTTTATTTGAATAACAAAATAGTGAGCTAGAAATCTTCCAAGCAAGATATTGCTGCCGATTCAATAAAAGCGGATTACATTGTTGCGGCTGAGGCAGCAAAAGAAGCATTTTGGATCTATAAAATTCCTAATTGGATTAGGAGTAGTTCAGTTATTAGTTGAGCTGGGCTACAACACATGCTAAGGAATTACGGTCTCATCAATGATCCAAGTGTTGGTTTCTAATATAGGTCCCAAGATCAACAAAATCAAGCACAAAAATCGCATGAATACATCAAGGAATAATGGCGGAAACATATACTCACAATGATTGGATTTGATGCACCAAACAACACAAGCTTCTAGCTCATCTTCAAGGTCACGGCAGAAGCTCCTCCTTGCAGTGGGCTGTGCGGTTTTACTGGTTTTTACAAGATTCGGCCATGGTCATCACCATTGAAGCTCCAACCTTCAAGCTTTTCCATGCTCATAAATTCGTTTCCCTATCACCATAATATAACCCATGTGTGTGCTAGCACTACTCTTCTTCATTTGCTTCTCAAAATTTCGGTCAAACCAGAAGATTTTTGTGAAGAAATCGGCTTGAAGCCGTGAGAAGAGGAAGAAGAAAAGAGAGGGAAAAGAGAAGTGCGTGAGTGTGGTGAGAGAGAGAGAGAAAATGATTTTAGTTTATATATATTTATTTTATTTTCCAAAAACAAAACAAATATATAAATCATTTTCATATATATATCAAAATTCAAAAAGCAAAAGTCTATTAATGCTTTTCCAACAACCATATCACTATTCACATCAATCACTCAAATCAATCAATCCAATTGTCACATCACTCAAAGTGACATGTGATTTGACGCTTGATGTGACTAGCGATTTGACGCTTGATTTGACTTGCGTGCCGCACTCGAATTCGAAATGCGAATGCGCTCGTAAATAATCCCGGGCTCGGGTTCGCTAATTCCAAATTAACGATTTTTCCGTCGCATCGTAATTAAATGATTACGCCTAGCGAAATCACTATTTACGTCGCTAACGAATTAATTCTAAATTAATTCGTTCGCCCGAATTAAAATCTAATTTTAATTCCGCGTCGAAATCCAATTTCTTATAATATATCGAATATATTATTTTATCGATGAATTCCAAATTAATCGTTCTCTCTCTTTAATTAATATTTTATCCCAGATAAAATATCTCCGCAATTAATCCCAGATTAATTTTCTCTCTCTTCTAATTAATCCCAGATTAATTAAAGTGCGAGTTATACATCATCAGTGAATCTTCGGGAAGTGACCCATGAGATCTCCGGATATGTTGGAAGTAAATCGGGTCGTCGGACTATCCGAACACGTAAGTACCTCCTACTACGTTTAAACCGATTTACAAGAGAATGTTGGCTTCTAGCAAAGCGCCATGCCTACCCAATTCTCCAGAAATATTCTTACAGGAATATATAGATCTGTATCAGGCGTAGTATACAAAGTATTGTGCATATCAGCCCAGTATCAGATAGTCACGTGCTAGGCCTGGGGCTGGATTTGTGTCTGCCCCGTACGAAGCACATGTCGGATGTCTGGTAACTAGTCTCTATAATCGGATATACATGACCTTGTCATAATATCCCGATGGCCGTGCAGCACTTAAGAGCACTAATACCGTATCCTGCGTGACATCATCTCCACTATGACTGGAGTGATACTTCCGTCTTGACATCACACCCAATACTCTACGACTTTCTGATAAACCCAGAAGTGGTGTACGCAGAACCGGTTAAAGCCCTATACCACCAAGACCAAAGTCTACCGATTGTCGCAAGTATTAGCGATGTAAGTCTCAGGTTAAGACCATACACACCTACCCTGATTTCGGCCTCCCATAGACACATAGTCATAATACCAATGGGATTCCGAGGGGTCTATCCAGAGCGAAGCTGTTTCCCGTACCATCGGTGAAACACAACCTCCTATCGCACTTGCATAAGTATCCTATACTTAAATATATGAGAACTATGCCGTTGTGCCCTCACAACGCGCACAAGTGCAATACTAGCCTATTCCGCATTGTCGATGTCCTGTCTCGATAATACTACGACTAGGGATATTTAATAATTAATCCTTCGTGGACTCATACTGTCTCATATCATCTCAATCCAGGAACTAATCATATGGACCTCTCTTCATTTATACATCTGTGGTGATCTAATCACAAATGATGAGAGTGCAATTTCTTTGTCACATAGTTAATTTGTACAACAACATCGTGATCTGTACAAATAGTGACGCTATGGGTCATATTATCCAACAATCTCCCACTTGGCACATAGCCAGTCACTCAAGTGTCGTACACCCGAACTATGTACGGTTTGCTCAAATTGCTGAGAAAAAGTTTTCGTCAGCGGATTTCCGTGATCATCGTCTGACGCGATTTATACGATCATCACATCGCCACGATGTATGATCCGAACGAATCAGATGAATATAGAAGTATATATCTGGATCGTCGATGAGACCTTTAATTCCTCAGCCTGTACCGACGCCCAGCTCAGTAGCTAACAGAACTCTATCTAATCTAATTAGTTTTATTATTGACCCAAATGGCTTCTATGCTGCCTCAGCTGCAGCAATAATCCACATTTGTTGTTTCTTCGGCAACAGTATCTTGCTCGGAACATTTCCAGCTCATTGTCCCGTTTTTCAAACTTTATAGTACCGCAGTATTTAACTATTTGGAAACTTGCAGCAATGATCCCAGTCATTTCAATTTCTCCATCTCCATAGTTTAAGACAACATCTTTAGTTCTCAAAACGTAGTCGGTTGGTATACCTTCATAAGATTGACATCTTCATGAGGTGAGATCAGAAACCCATACCCCATGTTGTTTTCTGACTCTCTCCGATCTACGAGGTTTCTGTGTATTCGAAGATTAATGGTACAGATTTGTCCTTGATGAACTGTTGAGTTCAATTAAGGACTTTGTGCCTTGAACAGTATCACTCCGATTTTTATCGAGTATCACTATCCTCCACTGACCACTGCATATCGGTATTCCTCTCAGGAAAACCGCATGGTGAGCAACAATCTCATTGTTCTCTTAGTGAGTTGTATAAGTACTATACTTATGGTATCCCTTGGATAACCTACAATTGGCACTTATCCTATTTTAGGTTTTAGTTTGGTATCATCCAAACATATGCCTAGCATTATCAAATATTCAAGAATGTGAAACCCAGTTTCCTTTCCTGTTCATATCTAATATATTATCTGTCAAACAGATTATTATGGAACCTTATTCAAAATAAGTCTTTGCACTATTAATACATATCCGTTGAAGGAAATAGTAGCTCAGAGCGACTCAAGATTTAACCTTATCATGTCCAACAAAATTCAGTTTTTCATTCGGACAGACCATCAAACTGACGTGTCCTGGGAGGAGTCCTCATTTGAAATAATACCGTACTCTTTCATGTACATATGAAACTTACTGCTTAAGTATTTTCCATTACGGTCTTACCATGATGGTATAATACTATAGGATCTGTTTGTCTATTTCGTGTCGAAACTTTGAAAGTTTCAGATTTGTGTTCTTCAAAAGAAACACACAACCATAACGCGATGCCATATCCGTAAAGGTCACAAAATATTCATATCCATTTCTAGCCTAGCTAGATATGGGCCCACTTGCTTCACTATGAACTAGGGCTTAACAGATCAGTGGTACTTGCACTTTTACCAAGTAAATAGTGTTTTAGGCACTTTGCCCAATAAACTAGATTCGTAGACTTTATTTGATTTGAAACAAAATAGTCCTAGTATCCACTCTTCGAAAGTGTGGATATACGATTCTTGTTTAATAGTGTCCCTGACAACTATGCCACAATCAGTTTCTTAATTGATCAAATCAGTTTGAGCTATTAATGTGTCATGTTATATATGTGAGATTTATTTATATTCTAAATATAAATGCTGTTATTTACATCTAATGTGTTTATCTCAATATCATCTTTACATAATAAAACACTTTAGTGTTCTAGAATATAAAGGTTCACCCGCAGCGGGTTAAACACTGATATAGAGATAATGTATCTAGTCAAACTAGTTACATTATAACAGTTTCTTAATTTAGGTACTAACCCGAAGGTAGTTCCTAAATTCAAGTAATTATGGTTAAAACAGCGACTTTCGTCCCGTTTCCATTTCGTAGATAAATCTCAATTGAAGTCAGTATTATGTTCAAAACAGATTCTGAACATCAATATATATATTTATGTACCACACTAAATATTTAAAATCCAATTTTAATATTAGTTGTGAACATAATTATGACAATCATATTTGAAGTCAGAGCCTTGCACGTCTTCTAATCCTCCTTGGGATATGTCCTTCAATTTCATTATCATGTCTAAGGATCTAATCCTTAATTCTGATTCATAAATTAAGGAGTCTACTTGACAAGTATAATGGATTAAGCACTAAAGTTATCATTACATGAATATTCCAAACATCATGTTCTACTTATGTGCTTAACTCCGAGCTTAGGCATAATATATTATTTTATCAAATAAAATAACTTATTAGTTTTATTTCCAGGACCATCCTGAAATTATTCCCAATTTGAAAATTAAATCATTTAAAATATTTTAATCCAAGATTATATTTTAAATATCCAACTTTTCGATTTTATCTTGATTACAATAGTCCAACTATTTAATCAACGATTAGTGGTACTATTTATTATAATGATTATAATAGTCCAACTATATAATCAAATATAATCCAAATTAATTAACCTCAATTACATTGATTACTATAATCCAATTATAAAATCAATTGTAAACTGAAATTAATTAATTCAAATATATGGATTAATATAATCCAATTATATATAATCAACTATAATACAGTTCAACTGTTTATTAAAACAACAATTTAAATATTAGTCCAACTAACATTTAATAATACGATGAAATAATTTGAATGAGCGCGTATGGCGAGTAATTGAACGAGTATTGCAAATTCAATTCTTGCCTCCCACTATTTTTCGGCGAGCCTCTAACCCTATGTCGAGTACTCGGGAAACCGTGTTTCCTAGTGGGCTAGGATCCCGTTAAATATCACACAATCTTGACTTTGGCCAACAAATTGTATGATAATTAACTAGGTAGATCTCGAAGATAAATTGGATCTCATCCAACTCCTAGATCCAGTAGGGGACATACAAGTCCGAAACATATATCTTATATATGCCTATATATCGAATATATACCCTAACCATTTTCCTCTGAATCAATTAGGCCTTGGCTTTGGCACAACAAACCTAATGATCCCAGTCAAGCATGGACCCATTGACCATGGAAGCTTCGTAATCAATGTCGATGGACAAGAAGTGGTCTTGACTTTGGCCAACAAACCACAACTTGGACAAGACACCAATATGGAACAAAGCTTCGTGATTCAAACACATCTTTGACGGACAAGGGCTTGACTTTGGCCAACGACCCATGCCAATCTCGGATCTTGAGTAAGAATCACTCAATGGAAGGAAAAAAACGCATGATATTTAATGAGGGTTTTTCGCGTGCAAATTGGCTACCAATTTTAATTATCTTTGTTAAGGTCTCATCATCATACACCCTTAAACATGCATTCTAAACACATAATAAAGCGAGTATGAAAATAAAATAATAATGATATGCGGATGGATACTTTACATTGATCCTAGATCAAATCTCTCATTTTCTCTCTCCAAAGCTAGCACATGTATTACTTCTACCCTTTACACTACACTTCTAAAGAAACCTCATTTACATTGAGGGGAATAGGTGAGAAGAGAATACAAAGAATATAAAGGTGATAAGGCTAGACACGCAGGTCCAATTAATAAATCAAATTTATTACAACAATTTCTAAAATTGCCCCACCCATCTAATATCCATCCGATATACATTATTCATGCATCGCAAACACGTATTCATACAAGCATGTTATCAATCAATCTAATCAAATTAATTAATCTGATAATTAGTGACCATCCAATGTTCAAACAACGATTTGATTTTTGCTCGAGTCAAACTCGTTTTGCGAATAAGTACTCAAAGTACGAACTCTCGAATTAAATTAAACAACATAATTAAATCCAATTTAATACGCATTTAATTCTAATTCACTATTTAATTCCAAATTAAATATTACACTTTAATTAATGAACCTTTACGATTTAAATTCCAAATTTAATCGTTACGGTCTCAAAGCCCGATTAACATCTAATGTTTATTTAATTAAAATCTAATGGGCTTTTAATTAATTTCTTAAGGCGTGGACTTTTGGTCAACTCGGGTCAAACCGAATAACCAAAATCCAATCCGGGAGTTACCCCATAAGCCTTTAAATTAATTTTGGCCCATTAGGCCCAATTAAATAATTAAGGTCCATTAAGTCATAATTGGACTTTATGGATGCGGTTTTAGGCCCAATTGGATCCAACCAAATTGGCCTAAACCTAACTTGGTACAACCAAGCCCAAAAGCCCAATTAAAACCTATAAGGCCCAATTTCCAAAAACAAGCCCAATTAATTAACTTATAAAATTCTAAATTCCATAATTAATTAACCTAAGTGTAATACACAATTAACCACCCAATTAATATTTCTAAAACATCAATTAGCATACTTAATCATGCACTTTAATTACAAATAGTGTCCAACACGATTTATTAAAATCAAACCCATTTTACATGCTTTTGTTCTCGGCAATTAGGGGTTTTTCCAATCCGATTCGGTTTCAATCCAATTGAATCCACAATCATCATTCCCAAATCAATTAAATTCATCCAATGAATCAAAATACAAAAAACACAATGAATTTCATATTCTATTGAATTCGGCCAAGCCACTTTAATTTGGGAAAAATGTTCCAAATCAAAATTCAATCCAATTGAAGTTCAAAACAACATTACCCAATTGTTTTAAGTCATCCAATGATCAAACAAACAAAATCACCAAGAAATTTAGGGTTCTTTAATTTCGGCCAACATAAGCAATTTGGGGAAATTTGTTCCAAACACAATTTCAACAAATTGATCCAATCAATCTTAAATTAAACATACTTTAAGCATTCTCATTCATCCAATTTCACAATATATGCTCAAAATCAAGTTTACCCAAATTTGTCACATTATGCCAACACAAAAAATTGGGGAAATTTGTTCAAAACATAATTTCTTCAAATTGATCCAATCAATCATTAATTCAACAACATTTAATCATACTTAATCAATCAATGAATCAAATCACGCTTCAATTGATTTTACCCAATTTATCATGCCCAAAATTTGGGGAAAATTGAATCCAATCCAATTTCTTGAAATTGATCATGCACAACATCAATTCAACCTCATTCAAGCATACTATATCAAATAATTTAACCATTTGATGCTCAAATTGAGTTTACCCAATTTTAACCCTAACTTTTTCATGCTTGAACTAAGCTCAAGATACCATTGTTGGTTTCTAATATAGGTCCCAAGATCAACAAAATCAAGCACAAAAATCGCATGAATACATCAAGGAATAATGGCGGAAACATATACTCACAATGATTGGATTTGATGCACCAAACAACACAAGCTTCTAGCTCCTCTTCAAGGTCACGGCAGAAGCTCCTCCTTGCAGTGGGCTGTGCGGTTTTACTGGTTTTTGACCCTCCAAGATTCGGCCATGGTCATCAGCATTGAAGCTCCAAGCTTCAAGCTTTTCCATGCTCATAAATTCGTTTCCCTATCACCATAATATAACCCATGTGTGTGCTAGCACTACTCTTCTTCATTTGCTTCTCAAAATTTCGGTCAAACCAGAAGATTTTGTGAAGAAATCGGCTTGAAGCCGTGAGAAAGGAAAAGAAGAAAAGAGAGGGAAAAGAGAAGTGCGTGAGTGTGGTGAGAGAGAGAGAGAAAATGATTTTAGTTTATATATATTTATTTTATTTTCCAAAAACAAAACAAATATATAAATCATTTCTTATATATATCAAAATTCAAAAAGCAAAAGTCATTAATGCTTTTCCAACAACCATATCACTATTCACATCAATCACTCAAATCAATCAATCCAATTTTCACATCACTCAAAGTGACATGTGATTTGACACTTGATGTGACTAGCGATTTGACGCTTGATTTGACTTGCGTGCCGCACTCGAATTCAAAATGCGAATGCGCTCGTAAATAATCCCGGGCTCGGGTTCGCTAATTCCAAATTAAAGATTTTTCCGTCGCGTCGTAATTAAATGATTACGTCTAGCGAAATCACTATTTACGTCGCTAACTAATTAATTCTAAATTAATTCGTTCGCCCGAATTAAAATCTAATTTTAATTCCGCGTCGAAATCCAATTTCTTATAATATATCGAATATATTATTTTATCGATTAATTCCAAATTAATCGTTCTCTCTCTTTAATTAATATTTTATCCCAGATAAAATATCTCCGCAATTAATCCCAGATTAATTAAAGTGCGAGTTATACATCATCGGTGAATCTTCGGAAGCGACCCATGAGATCTGCGGATATGTTGGCAGTAAATCGGGTCGTCGGACTATCCGAACACGTAAGTACCTCGTACTACGTTTTATACCGATTTACAAGACAAGGTTTGCTTCTAGCAAAGCGCCATGCCTGCCCAATTCTCCAGAAATATTCTTACAGGAATATATAGATCTGTATCATGCGTAATATACAAAGTATTGTGCATATCGGCCCAGTATCGGATAGTCACGTGCTAGGCCTGGGGCTTGGATTTGTGTCTGCCCCGTACGAAGCACATGTCGGATGTCTGGTAACTAGTCTCTATAATCGGATATACATGACCTTGTCATAATATCCCGATGGCCGCGCAGCACTTAAGAGCACTAATACCGTATCCTGCGTGATATCATCTCCACTATGACTGGAGTGATACTTCCGTCTTGACATCACACCCAATACTCTACGACTTCTGATAAACCCAGAAGTGGTGTACGCAGAACCGGTTAAAGCCCTGTACACCAAGACCAAAGTCTACCGATTGTCGCAAGTATTAGCAATGTAAGTCTCAGGTTAAGACCATACACACCTACCCTGATTTCGGCCTCCCATAGACACATAGTCATAATACCAATGGGATTCGAGGGGTCTATCCAGAGCGAAGCTGTTTCCCGTACCATCGGTGAAACACAACCTCCTATCGCACTTGCATAAGTATCCTATACTTAAATATATGAGAACTATGCCGTTGTGCCCTCACAACGCGCACAAGTGCAATACTAGCCTATTCCGCATTGTCGATGTCCTGTCTCGATAATACTACGACTAGGGATATTTAATGATTAATCCTTCGTGGACTGATACTGTCTCGTATCATCTCAATCCAGGAACTAATCATATGGACCTCTCTTCATTTATACATCTATGGTGATCTAATCACAAATGATGAGAGTGCAATTTCCTTGTCACATAGTTAATTTGTACAACAACACCGTGATCTGTACAAATAATGACGCTATGGGTCATATTATCCAACACCAAGTATGTACTTCGACGGGTTCATCTGATTCGTGAGATCACACATCGTGGCGATGTCAAGATCGACAAGATCATTTCAGATGATAACCTTGTATATCCGCTGACAAAAGCGATATCTCAGCATAAGTATGAGCAACATTTACATGGTTCAGGTGTTGGAAACTTTAGTGATCGACTATAGGCCAAGTGGGAGATTGTTGGACAATTACGACCCATAGTATCACTATTTGTAAAAGGAAATTACTCTTTTATCATTTGTAATTGGATTATTGGATATATAAATGATAAAAGTCCCTATGATTAGTACCGAATTAATAAGACATGAGACAGTATTAATCCATGAAAGGTTTAATCATTAAATATCCCTAGTCATAGTATTATCGAGACTGGACATCGATAATGCGGAATAGGCTAGTATTACACTTGTGCGCATTATGGAAGCTTAACGACATAGTTCTCATATATTTAAGTATTGGATACTTATGCAAGAGTGATAAGAGGTTCTGTTAGCCGTTGGATCGAGAACAGCTTCACTCTGGATAGACCCATCAGAATCCCATTGGTAGTATGACTATGTGTCTATAGGAATCTGAATCAGGGTATGTGTATATGGTCTTAACTAAGACTTGCATCGCTAATACTTGCGACAATCAGTATACTTTGGTTTTAGTCGTCCGGAGGTTTAATAGGTTCTGTGTACGCCTCTTATAGGTATACTGAGAATCGTAGTGTATTGGGTGTGATGTCAAGATGGAAGTATCACTTCAGTCATATGGAGATGATGATCACGCAGGGATACAAAACTAGTACTTATAAATGCTATAGCTATCGGGATAATATGACTAGGTCATGATTATCCGATTACAGAGACTAGTTGCTAGTGATATGATATATGCTTCGTATGTTGGACAATTATGACCCATAGCGTCACTATTTGTACAGATCATGGTGTTGTTGTACAAATTAACTATGTGACAAAGGAGATTGCACTCTTATCATTTGTGATAAGATCACCAAGATCTATAAATGATATGAGGTCCTTATGATTTGTTCCTGGATTGAGAATGATATGAGAGAGTATCAGTCCACGAAGGATAAATCATTAAATATCCCTAGTCAGAGTATTATCGAGATTGGACATCGATAAATACGTAAAAGACTAGTATTACACTTGTGCGCGTTGTGACGACACAAATGGCATAGTTCTCTTATATTTTGGTATAGGATACTCATGAAAGTGTAATAGGAGGTTGTGTTTTACCGATGGTACGGGAAACAGCTTCGGTCTGGATAGACCCCCTCGAAATTCCATTGATAGTAAGACTATGTGTCTATGGAAGTCCGAAATCAGGGTAGGTGTATTTGGTCTTAACTTGAGACTTGCACCGCTAATACTTATGACAATTAATATACTTTGGTTTTGGTCGTCCAGGGCTTTAACAGGTTCTGTGTACGCCTCTGCTGGGTATATTGAGAATCGTAGTGTATTGGGTGTGATGTCAAGATGGAAGTATCACTCTAGTCATATGGAGATGATGATCGCGTAGGGATACAGAAGTGGTTCTCTAAGGGTTGCAACCATCGGGATAATATGACTTGGTCATGATTATCCGAATAAAGAGACTAGTTGCTCGTAATCCGATATATGCTTCGTACGGGGCAGACACTGTACCAGCCCCAGGCCATGTGATTATCCGATACTGGATCGAACACGCAATACTATACGTATACTACTACGCCTGATATAGATCCTATATTCTTATAAGGAAATTCTGGGGAATTGGGTAGGCATGGCGCTTTGCTAAAAGCAAACCTTGTCTTGTAAATCGGTCAAACGTAGTACTAGGTACTTATGTGTTTGGATAGTCCGACGATCGAATTTACTGCCAACATATATGGGGATCTCATAGGTCACTTCCCGAAGATTCACCGATGACGTATGACTCGCACTTTTATTAATCTAGGATTAATTAATAATGAGAGAGAAAATTAATCTGAGATTAATTGCAGAGATATTTTATCTGGGATAAAATATCAATTAAAGAGAGATAACGATTAATTTGGAATTAATCGATAAATAATATATTCGATATATTATACGAAATTGGATTTCGACGCGGAATTAAAATTAGATTTTAATTCGGGCGAATGAGTTAATTTTGAATTAATTCGTTAGTGACGGGAATAGTGATTTCGCTAGGCATAATCATTTAATTGCGTCACAATAAAAAATTCGTTATTTTGGAATTAGCGAACCCGACCCTGGGATTGTTTGCGAGCGCATTCGCATTTCGAATTCGAGTGCGGCACGCAAGTCAAATCAAGCATAAAATCATTAGTCATCAAGCGTCAAATCACATGTCACTTTGAGTGATGTGACAATTGATTGATTGAGTGATGTGAGTTGATGGAAGTGGTTGGAAAGCTCTTGAAAGCTTGAATGACATATATTATTATTTAATTATTTGGTTTATGTTTTGATTTTGGAAATCAAATACCAACTAATTCACAACTCTCTCTTCTCTTCTCTCCCTCTCATTCACGCCCATTTGGACATTTTCTTCACTGGTTTCTGCTGGGCAAAATCGAGAAGATGGGAAGCAAGTGTGATGGTTTTTGTGGCAAAAACATCGAGAGCTAGCACTTCGAGAGACATGCGAAGGTGATAGGGAAGTCCACCAATGAGCATGGAATCAAATCACGAAGCTTGGAGCTTAAAGGTTGATCCATAAAGTTGAAATTTGGAGGACTGTCACAGCCCACGGCT
Source organism: Zanthoxylum bungeanum (assembly GCA_019454045.1). Taxonomy (NCBI): domain Eukaryota; kingdom Viridiplantae; phylum Streptophyta; class Magnoliopsida; order Sapindales; family Rutaceae; genus Zanthoxylum; species Zanthoxylum bungeanum. Next base: position 28,075 of record SKCR01046981.1, on the reverse strand, counting down.
GTGACCACTAGTGAGCAGAAAATGGATTTTTGTTGCCTCACGTGTCGCTCAACTGATCGATGTATGTATTCCGCAACTTCGTTGTTTATATTCGCACTTATTTCTTGCTTGATAATCGATCCTCGAGGCCGTAGAAATTCTAACAATGGTATCAGAGCTAGGTTGAAAAGCATGAAATTTGATTAGGGCTTAAAATTTGGGTAAAATGTGTTTGAGCATTATTTGAATAAATTGGATGTTTGAGTATGCTTAATACATGTTTAATTGAGGATTGATTGGATCAATTTGATTAAATTTTGTTTGGAACAATTTTCCCCAATTTATCTTGCTTGGCCGAGAGTTTGAGTAGCCCTAAATGTCTTGGATTTTGATTTTTTGATTCATTGGATGAGTTAGAATCATGTTGGGAATGTTGATTCAATGTTGATTAAAGATTCAATTGGATTGGATTTGCAATTTGACATAGAAAACCCTAAAGCCGAGACATATATATAGCATGTTTGGGTTTGATTTTTTGTTAAATTGTGTTGGACTTGATTTAATGTAAATGAGCATGATTATTTAGGCTAATTGATGTTTTAGAAATATTGATTTGGGTGATTAATTGTGTTATGCACTTTGTTTAATTGAATTGTGAAATTGGGTTTTTGTAATTTAATTAAATGGGCTTAATTTTGGAAATTGGGCTTTTAATGTTGTAAATGGGCTTATTGGGCTTGGTTGTACTAAGTTGGGTTTAGGCCAAAATTGGTTGGATCCAATTGGGCCCAAAACCGCCTCCATAAAGCCCAAATGCGACTAATGGACCTTTAAAGTTTAATTGGGCCTAATGGGCCTAAATTGATTTCTGGCTTATGGGGTAATTCCTTGATTGGGCTTTGGTTGCCGAAGCCCACGCCTTAAAGAAATTAATTAAAAGCCCATTGGACTTTATTAAATTAATATTGGATATTAATCGGGCTTTGAGACCCGTAACGATTAAATTTGGAATTTAAATCGTAAAAGGTTCGTTAATAAAGTGTAGTATTTAATTTGGAATTAAATAGCGAATTAGTATTAAATACAAATTGAATTGGATTTAATTATGTAGTTTAATTTAATTCAAGAATTCGTACTTTGAGTACTTATTCGCAAAACGAGTTTGACTCGCGCAAAATCAAATCGTTGTTTGAACATTGGATGGTCACTAATTATCAGATTAATTAATTTGATTAGATTGATTGATAACATGCTTGTGTGAATACATGGTTGCGATGCATGAATAATGTATATCAGATGGATACTAGATGGGTGGGGCAATTTTAGAATTTGTAGTAATAAATTTGGAATTTATTAATTGGACCTGCGTGTCCAGCCTTACTACCTCCTTACTCTTTGTATTTCTCTTCTCACATATTCCCCTAAATGTAAATAAGGTTTCTTTAGAAGTGTAGTGTAATGGGTAGAAGCAAATACATGTGCTAGTGGGAGAGAGAAAGAGAGAGATTTGATCTAGGATCATTGTGTAAAGTATCCATCCGCATATCAATATTATTTTATTATACGCGCTTTATTATGTGTTTAGAATGCATGTTTAAGGGTGTATGATGATGAGACCTTAACAAAGATAATAAATTGGTTGCCAATTTGCACTCGAAAAACCCTCGCAAAATATTAAGCGTTTTTCCTTCCATGGAGTGATTCTACTCAAGATCCGAGACTGGCATTGGCTTGTTGGCCAAAGTCAAGGCCTTTGTCCGTTGAGGATGTGTTTGAATCACGAGAGCTTTATTCCATAATGGTGTCTTGTCCAAGTTGTGGTTTGTGGCAAAAGTCAAGACTACTTATTGTCCATCGACATTGATTATGAAGCTTTCCATGGTCAATGGGTAACGCTTAACTGGGATCACTAAGTTTATTGTGCCAAAGCCAAGACTTAGTTGATTCAGAGGAAAATGTTAGGCAATATATTAGATATATTGGCATATATAAGATATATGTTTCGGACTTGGATGTCCCCCTACTGGATCTAGGAATTGGATTGGATCCAATTGATCTTAGAGATCTACCTAGTTAATTATCATACAATTTGTTGGCCAAAGTAAAGATTGTGTGATATTAACGGGATCCTAGCCCGTTAGGAAACACGGTTTCCCGAGTACTCGACAGAGGGTTAGAGGCTCGCCGAAAAATAGTGGGAGGCAAGAATTGAATTTGCAATATTCGTTTAATTACTTGCCATACGCGCTCAATCACATATCATTCGTCAAATAAATTAAATGTTAGTTGGACTAATATTTAAATTGTTGTTTTAATAAACAGTTGGACTGTATTCAAACTATTCATTTATAGTTGATTATATAATTGGATTATAGGAATCAATATATTTGATTTAATTAAAGTATAGTTGATTAATATAGTTGGACTATAATAATCATTATATTTAAAAGTACCTGAAATCGTTGATTAAATAGTTGGACTATTAGAATCAAGATAAAATTGAAAGATTGACATTTAAAACATAATCATAGGGAAAATGTATTTAAATGGTTTAATTTTCAAAATGGGAATAAATTTCAGGATAGTCCTGAAATATAATAAGTTACTTTATTTGATAAAATAACATATTAGGCCTTAGTCGGAATTTAAGCAAATAGTAGAGCATGGTCTTTGGAAGATTCATGTGATGATAACTTTAGTGCTTAATCCATTTAGCTTGTCGTAGTAGACTCATTAATTTCTTAATCAGAAATAAGGATTAGATCCTTAAAGTATGATAATGAAATTGAAGGATCTTCATAAATCTATGCTTAGATTTTAGAAGTAATATATTGTAACCGCAAACTCTTGGAGAGTTAATGACTATTCTCAAGGAGATAAAGTCAGAGTTTGCAATTAGGCAAGTAGCGCAGGGCGCACCTCACTTCGATATTCCAGAAACCCAAGGCTTGGCCAAAGGCTTCTAGAATGTGGAAAAGGGCAAAGGCAAAATCATTATAATCTTCTGGGAAGATAAAGGACATATCCCAAAATGTGTGCCAAAAATGTGGCAAACAGGATCGCGGAAGCGTGACTGCCGTTTGGACAAAGCAGACATGAAGGAATTGAAGACGGGCAAGGCTCTGACTTCAAATATATTTGTCATAAATATGTTCACTACTAGTATTGAAATTGGATTTTAAATACTTAGTGTGAGACATAAATATGTATTGATGTGCAGAATCTGCTATGAGCAAGATACTGACTTCAGTAGAGATTTATCTACGAATCGGAAATGGGACGAATGTCGCTGTTTTAGCCGTAGATACCTAATTTTAGGAACTAACCTTCGGGTTTGTACTTAAATTAGGAAACTGTTATAAAGTAACTAGTTTGACTAGATACATTATCTCTAAATCAGTGTTTAAATCCATTGCGGATTTACCTTTTATATTCTAGAACACTAAAGTGTTTTATTATATAAAGATGATATTGAGATAAAAACACATTAGATGTGAATAACATCATTTATATTTTGAATATAAATAAATCTCAAACATATAACATGACAAACAAATAGCTCAAACTGATTTGATCAGAAGAAACTTGTATTGTGGCATTATTGTCTGGGACATAATTAAACAAGACTCGTATCTCCACACTTTTGAAAAATGGGTACTAGGACTGATTTGATTCCATTCAAATAAAGTCTACTAATCTTGTTTATAGGGCAAAGTGCTTAAAACACTATTTACTTGGTAAAAGTGTAAGTGCCACCGATTTGTAAGCCCTAGTTCATAATGAAGCAAGTGGGCCCATGTCTAGCTAGGCTAGAGGTGGATATGAATATTTCGTGACCTTTACGGATGTGGCATCTCGTTATGGTTATGTGTTTCTTTAGGAACACAAATCAGAAACTTTTATAGTTTCGACACGAAATAAACAAACAGATAGGCTAAAGTATTAAACTGTCACGGTAAGACCATAATGGAAAATACTTAAGCAATAAGTTTCTGATATACTTGAAAGAGTATAGTATTCTTTCAATGAGGACTCCTCCCGAAACACGTCAATTTGACGGTGTGTCCGAACAGAGTAACCGAATTTTGTTGGACATGATAAGGTTAATCATGAGTCACTCTGAGCTACCATTTCCTTCAACGGATAAGCTATAAACAGTGCAGAACTTATTTAGAATAAGGTTCCATAAAAATCTATTTGAGAGATTTCATATTAGATATGAACAGGAAAGAAACTGGGATTTCTCATTCCTGAACATTTGGGTATGGTAGGCATATGTTTGGATGAAACCAAACTAAAACCCAAATCGGATAAGTGCCAATTGTAGGTTATCCTAGGGATACCAAAGTAGTACTTATACAACTCACAAGAGAACAATTTAATTGTTGCTCACCATGCGGTTTTCCTAAGAGGAATACCGATATGCAGTGGTAAGTGGGAGGATAGTAAAACTCGATGAAAATCGTAGTAATACTATTCAAGGCACTGATTCCTTAATGGAACATAAATAGTTTATCAATGATGATAGACACTCGAGTTTATCAATCATGCAAATCCGCTGCCGAAAATCTTTTCTCAGCAGTTTGAGCCAACCATACATAGTTCGGGTGTTAGACACTCGAGTGACTGGCTATAGGCCAAGTGGGAGATTGTTGGACAATTATGACCCATAGCGTCACTATTTGTACAGATCATGGTATTGTTGTACAAATTAACTATGTGACAAAAGAGTTTGCACTCTTATCATTTGTGATTAGATCACCAAGATATATAAATGATAGGAGGTCCTTATGATTTGTTCCTGGATTGAGAATGATATGAGACAGAATCAGTCCATGAAGGATAAATCATAAAATATCCCTAGTAAGAGTATTATCGATATTGGACATCGATAAATACGTTAAAGACTAGTATTACACTTGTGCGCGTTGTGAGGGCACAAACAGCATAGTTCTCATATATTTGGGTATAGGATACTCATACAAGTGTAATAGGAGGTTGTGTTTTACCGATGGTATGGGAAACAGCTTCGCTCTGGATAGACCCCCTCGGAATTCCATTGGTAGTATGACTATGTGTCTTTGGAAGTCCGAAATCAGGGTAGGTGTATTTGGTCTTAACCTGAGACTTGCACCGCTAATACTTGCGACAATCAATATACTTTGGTTTTGGTCGTCCAGGGCTTTAACAGGTTATGTGTACGCCTCTGCTGGGTATATTGAGAATCGTAGTGTGTTGGGTGTGATGTCAAGACGGAAGTATCACTCCAGTCATATGGAGGTGATGATCATGTAGGCATACAAAACTGGTTCTCTAATGGGTTGCAACCATCGAGATAATATGACTTGGTCATGATTATCCGATAATAAAGAGACTAGTTGCTCGTAATCCGATATATGCTTCGTACGGGGCAGACACTGTACCAGCCCCAGGCCTTGCATGTGATCATCCGATACTGGATCGAAATACGCAATACTACGTCTACTACGCCTGATATAGATCCTTATATTCCTGTAAGGATATTTCTGGAGAATTGGGTAGGCATGGCGCTTTGCTTGAAGCCAACCTTGTCTTGTAAATCAGTCAAACGTAGTACTAGGTACTTACGTGTTCGGATAGTCCGACGACCGAATTTACTGCCAACATATATGGGAATCTCATGGGTCGCTTCCCGAAGATTTACCGATGACGTATGACTCGCATTTTTATTAATCTGGGATTAATTAATAATGAGAGAGAAAATTAATCTGGGATTAATTACGGAGATATTTTATCTGGGATAAAATATCAATTAAAGAGAGATAACGATTAATTTGGAATTGATCGATAAATAATATATTTGATATATTATACGAAATTGGATTTCGACGCGGAATTAAAATTAGATTTTAATTCGGGCGAATGAGTTAATTTAGAATTAATTCGTTAGTGACGTGAATAGTGATTTCGCGAGGCATAATCATTTAATTGCGTCGCAACGAAAAATTCGTTAATTTGGGAATAGCGAACCCGAGCCTGGGATTGTTTGCGAGCGTAATCGCATTTCGAATTCGAGTGCGGCACGCAAGTCAAATCAAGCATAAAATCATTAGTCACATCAAGCGTCAAATCACATGTCACTTTGAGTGATATGACAATTGATTGATTGAGTGATGTGAGTTGATGGAAGTGGTTGGAAAGCTTTTGAAAGCTTGAATGACATATATTATTATTTAATTATTTGGTATATGTTTTGATTTTGGAAATCAAATACCAGCTAATTCACAGCTCTCTCCTCTCATTTCCCAATCATTCACGCCCATTTGGGCATTTTCTTCACTGGTTTCTGCTGGGCAAAACCGAGAAGATGGGAAGCAAGTGTGATGGTTTTTGTGGCAAAAACATCTAGAGCTAACACTCCGAGAGACATGCGAAGGTGATAGGGAAGTCCACCAATGAGCTTGGAATCAAATCACGAAGCTTGGAGCTTGAAGGTTGATCCACCAAAACCGAAAATGTGAGGACTGTCACAGCCCACTGCCGTGACCACCAGTGAGCAGAAAATAGATTTTTGTTGCCTCCCGAGCCGCTCAACCGATCGATGTAAGTATTCCGCAACTTCATCGTTTGTATTCGTACTTATTTCTTGCTTGATAATCGATCCTCGGGGCCGTAGAAACTCCAACATCGTACGGGGCAAACACAATTTCAGCCCTAGGCCTAGCATGTGACATCAGATACTGGATCGTAATACGTAATACATTGTATACTACGCCAGATACAGATTATATATATTCCATATTGAATATATTTCTAGAAAATTGGGTAGGCACGGTACTTTGCTAGAAGCCAACCATGTCTTGTAAATCGGTAAGAATGTGGTACCGGGTACGCACGTGTTCAATTAGTCTGATAGCCGTATTTATTGCCAACATATCCAGGGATCTCTTGGTTCGCTTCCCAAAGATTCACCGATGACATTTGACTATAACAGAATTAATCTAGGATTAATTATGAGAGAGAAAATTAATCTGGGATTAATTACGGCAAGAATTGATCTGGGATTAATTATCAGAGAAAGAATTAATCTGGAATTAATTGCGTCGAGAATTTATCTGGGATTAAATTCGTCGAGAGGAGAGAACACGATTAATTTGGAATTAGTCGGCAAAATGAATTTCATAGTGAAAATAGATTTTATTATTTAATTAATTGGGCTAAAATAATATATTAGATATATTAATTGAAATTGGATTTCAATGCGGATTTAAAATTGTATTTTAATTTGTGCGAACGAATTAATTTGGAATTAATTTGTGAGCGACTTTCGTAATAATTTTACGAGGCATTATTATTTAATTAAATTAGATTTAATTACGTCGCAACGGAAAATTCGTTTAATCGGATTAAACGAACCAGAGCTCGAAGTGTTTTAAGCAAGCCCACTTGAATTTTGAATTTAAAGTGGGGCCCACCAACTTACATCAAATGTCTACATGAGTGATGGAAGTGGTTGAGGGTATTTAATGCCTTTTTCCCTCCCACACACTTTGAATTTGATTTTGCTTTTTTGGAAAATCATATACCAAATTTTGAAAGACAATTTTTGTTATTGGTTTTTGGAAAACAAAACACAAAAACTCTATCTCCCTATTTCTTCCTCCATTGCCGAACATAACACCATTTGGAAGGGAAAATTTTCTTTCATTTTTTGTTCTTGCTAGCACATAAGGAGTCAACTAAAGGTGATAGGGAACTCACCCTTGAGTTTGAAACAACATACAAAGCTTGGAGCTTAATCTATATCTCTTGAAATATTTGAAATCTCAACCGATCAAAGTAAGTAATTTTCGCAACTTGTCTTTGATTTATTCACACACAAATCATCTTAGTGATCTTGTGGCATGTGTAAGACACTAACAGTAAGGAGCCCCTGAATAGGGTGAGTGAAGAAATCCATGTTCTTGATGATGACATGGCTGATTATGCCGTGGGTTTCGGGTTCCTAGAACATGCAAAGGATCTATTAAGCATAACATTGTGTGAATAATTCAAGATAAGTGTGCGGAAAATACTTACTTTGATCGGCTAAGTAGGATGTAGAGATTTCAAAAATTTGCTTCCTTTGTATGAATGTTGAGCTCCAAGCTTTAAACTTTGAAATCCAAACACAAGGGGATAGTTTCCCTATCATCTTTGTAGACTTTTTAATGTACTAAAAATGAAAAAATTTGCAACAAAAATTCCCTATGGTGTAGTGAAACTCTCGGCAATTTAAGAGATGAGAGGGAGAGGATTTTCAGCTTTTGCAAGAATGAAAGAGTAATGTGTTTTTGATTTTTCAAAATCAATGAATCTATTACCAAACTTCAAAAGTTAGTAAAAGTCTTACACATCAATCAAACAAAATAAGCTAATGTGTTTTACAAGCCAACACCAACTAACAACTTCCATCAACCACAAGGTGATGAGATTGACTAGTGATGTGACTTGAGGTGGGCCCCACTTTAAATTCAAAATTCGAGTGGGCCCGCTAAACACATTTCGGGCTCGGGTTCGCTAATTCCAAATTAACAAATTTTCCATTGCGACTTAATTAAATCAAATTTAATTAAATAACAATACCTCGCACAATTATTATGAAAGTCACTTACGAATTAATTCTAAATTAATTCGTTCACCCGAATTAAAATCTAATTTTAATTCTGCTTTGAAATCTAATTTCATTTAATATATCGAATATATTATTTAATCGATTAATTCCAAATTAATCGTTCTCTCTCTTCTAATTGAATTTTATCCAGATAAATTCTTGCCGCAATTAATCCCAGATTGATTTTCTCTCTCTCATAATTAATCCTAGATTAATTCTGTTCGAGTCAAATGTCATCGGTGAATCTTCGGGAAGCGACCTATGAGATCCCTGGATATGTTGGCAGAAAATCCGGTCATCGGACTGTCCGAACAAGTGCGTACCCAGTACCACATTCTTACCGATTTACAAGACATGGTAGGCTTCTAGCAAAGCACCGTGCTTAACCAATTCTCCAGAAATATTTTTTTAAGGAATACATAATCTATATCAAGTGTAGCATACCAAGTATAGCGTATTGCGATCCAGTATCGGATGTCACATGCTAGGCCTGGTGCTGGAATTGTGTTTGCCCCGTACGAAGCATATATCGGATCACTAGCAACTAGTCTCTTTAATCAGATAATCATGACCTTGTCATATTATGCCGATAGTTGCATCATAATAGAGTACCAGTTTTGTATCCCTGCGTGATCATCATCTCCATATGACTGAAATGATACTTCCAACTTGACATCACACCAATACACTACGATTCTCAATAAACCTAGAAGAGGCGTACACAGAACCTGTTAAAGTCCCGGAAGACCAAAACCAAAGCGTACTGATTTTCGCAAGTATTAGCGATGCAAGTCTCAGGTTAAGACAAAATACACCTACCCTGATTCGGATTCCCATAAACACATAGTCATACTACTAATAGGATTCCTATGGGTCTATCCAGAGCGAAGCTGTTCCCGTACCATCGGTAAACAGAACCTCCTATTACACTTGCATGAGTATCTAATACCCAGAACTATGTTGTTACGCTTCCATAACGCGCATAAGTGTAATACCAGTCTATTCCGTATTTTTGATGTCCAGTCTCGATAATACTATGACTGGGGATATTTAATGATTAAACCTTTAATGTATTGATATTGTCTCATATCTTATAATCCGGAACTAATCATAAGGACTTTTATCATTTATATATTCAAGTAATCTAATTACAAAATGATAAAATGACAATTTCGTTTGTCACATAGTTTATTTTTACAAAAACCACAATGTCTTTTTATAAATGCTATGGGTCATAATTGTCAAACAATCTCCCACTTGGCCTATAGCCAATCACTCAAGTATCTAACACCTGAACTATGTACATGTCGCTCAAACCTTTGCTGAGGAATAGACTTCGTCAGTGGATCTGCAATGTTGTCATCTAATGCGACCTTCTCGATCTTCACATCACCACGATGTATGATCTCACGAATCAAATGCTAATGTCAAAGTACATGCTTGGATCGTTGATGAGACCGTGGTTCCTTAGCCTGTGATATAGCCCCGTTATTGTCACAATATATAGGAACAGGCTCAGCTGCTAACGGAACTACTCATAATCCAATTAGGAATTTACGGATCCAAACTGCCTCTTTTGCTGCCTCAGTTGTAGCGATTTATTCCGCTTCTATTATTGAATCAGCAAAGTCTATTGCTTGGAATATTTCCAGCTCACTGCTCCGTTGTTCAAACAAAATATGTACCCGGATTGTTACTTACAGTCGTCTTTTTGGAAACTTGCATCGGTAAACCCAGTTACCTCAAGTTCTCCATCTCCATAGATTAAGAAAGCATCCTTAGTTTGTCTAAGATAATTAAGGATGTTCTTAACCGCAACCCAGTGACCATCACCTGGATCGGCCTGATAGTGACTACACATGCTCAAAGCATACGAGACATCAGGTCACGTACATATCATGGCGTACATGATCGATCTGACTGTAGAAGTGAATGGGATCCGACTAATGTTGTCACTCTCATCTTGAGTTTTAGGACACATGTCCTTAGATAGAGTGACACCATGTGACACTGGCAACAGTCCCCTCTTAGACTGATCCATGTTGAATCTCTTCAACACTTTATCAATGTAATTGCTTTGGGAGACTCCAAGCAGCTTTCTAGATCTATCCCGATAGATTTTTATTCCCAGAATAAAGGCTGCTTCTCCCAGATCTTTCATGGAGAATTTTAATGAAAGCCAAGCTTTCACCGATTGTAGCATGGGAATGTCATTTCCAATAAGCAATACATTATTAATGTAAAGGACAATAAATGTTAGTGTGCTCCCACTAACCTTCTTATATACACAAGGATCATCCTCATTTTGAACGAAATCATATTCTTTTATGATCTCATCAAAATGTTGGTTCCAAGAACGCGATGCTTGCTTCAATCCATAAATAGATCGATTTAACTTACAAACCTTGTTTGCATGTTTTGGCACGACAAAACCATCAGGCTGTTGCATATAAAAATCCTCCAAAAGGTTTCTGTTAAGGAAAGCAGTTTTGACGTCTATCTGCCATATTTCGTAATCGAAATATGCTGCAATAGCAAGCATTATCCGAATGGATTTAATCATGGCAACAGATGAAAAAGATTCATCATAATCGAAACCATGTCGTTGACGATACCCTTTCGCTACAAGCCTAGCTTTGTACATTTGTATGTTGCCATCCACGTCGATCTTCTTTTTAAAGACCCATTTGCAACCAATAGGCTTTACGCCTTCTGGTGCATCAACCAGTGTCCAAACATGGTTGGTGTACATGGAATCCATTTTGGATTTCATGGCTTTTTGCCATAAAGCGGAGTCGATATCTTGTATCGCTTCCTCATACTTAGCCGGCTCATTATCCTCAATAAGATTAATATCTACATGAGGTGAGATTAGAAACCCATACCTCTCAAAGTTTTTTCTGACTCTCTCTGACCTACGCGGTTCTTGTGTATTAGAATATTGTGGTATAGTCTCATCCCTGATGAACTGTTAATGTTCCGTTAAGGAACCAGTGCCAGGAACAGTATCACTCCGACTTTCATCGAGTTATACTTTCCTCCCTCTTACCACTACATTTAGGAATTCCTTTTCGAGGAAAACCGCATGTAGAGCAACAAATACTTTGTTCTCTTGTGGGTGGTAGAAGTAATATCCTTTGGTTTCCCTAGGATAACCTACAAATAGGCACTTATCCGATTTGGATTCTAGTTTGTTACCATCCAAACGTTTAACGTATGCCCAGCAACCCCAAATCTTCAGGAATGAGAAACCTGGTTTCTTTCCTGTCCATATTTCATGTGGAGTCTGTTGAATAGACTTTGACGAAACCTTATTCAAAATAAGTATTGCATTGTTCAATGCTTATCCCCATAAGGAAATTGGTAGCTCAATGTGACTCATTATAGACCTTACCATGTCCAACAAAGTTTGGTTTCTCCGTTCGGACACACCGTTTAATTGAGGTGTTCCGGGAGGAATCCACTGTGAAAGAATACCATACTCTTTCAAGTAATCGAGAAACTCATTGCTTAAGTATTCTCCACCACGGTCCGACCGTAACATTTTAATACTTTTACCAGTCTGTTTTTCTACTTCGTGTCGAAACTCTTTGAATTTCTCAAAAGTTTCCGACTTGTGTCTCATAATATACACATAACCATAGCGTGATGCATCATCCGTAAAGGTTACGAAGTATTCATATCCACCTCTAGCCTGGCTAGACATGGGCCCGCATACGTCACTATGAACGAGGGCTAACAGTTCGGTGGCACGTGTACCTTTACCGCTAAAAGGTGTTTTAGGCATTTTGCCTAATAAATAAGATTCGCAGACGTCATATAAATTTGGATCAAATCCATCCAAGTACCCACTCTTCGAAAATATGGATATGCAAGTCTTGTTAATGTGTCCTAGACGACAATGCCACACATAAGTATAGGCACTGCATTTTTGCATGTAAGACCCGATGATGAGTCTCATTTCGAGGCACTACCTTTTAAGTCGCGGGAGCCGCGAGAAACGGACGTTGGAAGGGAAAAAGTGTATTTTGTTGGATTCGCTGGAGTAGCTTCGGGTTCGCTTGTTGGACCTCTGTTCACACATAAGCCACTGCCACTCTCACTTAAACTAACGCACACAGCCCCCTTAAAATTGCTCAAATTACCGCACATTAGACTCAAAAAACTTCAAAAAAACTCCCCTCGAAACCGCATATAACAGCACCCCTTTTACCCTCCAAAAACAGTCTCAAAACCTCACAAAACTTGCCCCCAAGCCAGTCCAAATAACCTACAAAATAGTCCCTTAATTACTAAAAATAGTGACTAGAAAATACAACAAAAACAGCAGTGAAACGGAGTGTGAAAACAGCAGCCTAAACAGTGAAACAGCGAGGAGAAATGTTGGATTAGTGAACCAGAAAAGTTGCAGAGCATTCTCCCTTCCGACGGCCGTGTAACGCGCTTTCGTGAGACGACAAAAGAGGTTAGACCTGAGGGCACCCTTTTATTTATTATCTTTCGTTTATTTTGTTTATTTTAAAAATATTATCACATGAGAGTCGTTTGAGGCATGATGTGGATTGTTGAATGAGCGGAATATGTGTCCCTTTTGTGGTATATAGGATGGAAACCCATACGTAAATTCCATATCCGAATCCGAATGGACGGTAGTGCGGTTTGTACTCGGGATACAACACCACGTACCACTTAAGAGACACGTATTTCGTCTAATCCAAACTTGTGTTTGAACATGTTGTAGCTCGTAGGTTATTTATTTGTTATTAAAGCATGATTATGTTGTTAGCATGTTATTTATCTTAAGCATGATTTAGTCGATAGAAAGTTATTTCTTTATGCATGATTATGTTGTTTTCATATTAGGGATTTAATTTATATTTATGCTTAGATTCTTATTTATTTTCCGCATTAGATAGTTGGGCATGCTTGTGTGATGATTGTATGGTATTACGTGATTGCCTTTATGACAACTTACTTTGAAGTATGTGAACTTAGATATAGGTTCTCATTGTTATTATTATGCATGCAGACTTAAGCGTAGATTACTATTGAGCATGAATGTTGAATAGATTCGGTTAGTTTATTGCACAAATCATATCATCACAAGTGACATAAGTAAATGACCATTCTGAACCCAACGGTTTGAGGTCTTCTCTTGTGAGGGGTGAGTGCGGCCTTAAATCTTTGTCCCAATTCACACTGGGTGGCGACTCCATGTTATTTCTCCGGTTTAGTTCCTCCGCGGACTATTCCGTACTCCAAACTAGGCCGCGAGCCTAGAACAGCATCGTCAAGTTCTGTGTCCTACAGTCTGGCGACTCCACTGGGGATAGAGAATCGGCCCCGAAATAATGTCTTGTAATATTATGATTTGTGATTTAATTAACCTTGTCTACTGTAAGTGAAAAGGGGTTTAATCAAAGGCATATTGTTTAGGCTGGGTAATGGTTTGGTGTCTTCCTTCACTCACTACCTTTCTAGAAGGAAAAGCTGTGAAGGCACCTAGATAATCATCTACTTGTAGCCTATTGTGACAGACTAATCTAGAGGACTTGTTGCTTATTTCTGTCACCAAGCGATAAGAGCCTAAGAGGCTTGGGTACTTAAGAGAGCCTCGCTCCACCCTTCCTCTGGGGAATCTGCAACAAGAAAACCATTTGACAGTCAGTCACACACCATAGCTCGTTGGCAAGTACTTTAGGGTATAAAAAAGGTACGCTCACTTGGTCGCTCGAACCCTTGAGTAGGGAGACCTAGTTGTGGGCAATCCTTCGCCAGCGAGAGTCTTTGTCTACACTCCCACGAACCCACGCGTAGACCGGTGTTGTATGGACTATAGCAACTATTTCCTTGTGCTTGTGGACCATCCTCATTTGGATGCGGTTGGACTTTTTGTCAGAAATGCGAACTTGTTGGGCCATTTAAACTGGGGCGAGTTCGTATCCTATGACAATTAGGCCCAAAGCTTCTGAAATGTTGGTGGGCCACTCTGTAGAACTTATTGCTTTATGCCTAAATTATCTTGTTATGTTTGTGTTTTGGACCATCGTTATTTGGATCCAGTTGGACCTTTTGTCAAGAGATGTGAACTTGTTGGGCCATTTAAACTGGGACGAGTTCGTGTCCTCTAACAGTTGGGCCAAAGGCTTCTAAAATGCCGATGGGCCATTTTATGTATAGGCCTTTTATCATTTGAAGTTATTTGGTTATGTTATCGCGAAGTGTAAACCTGTTGGGCCATTTCAACTGGGACAAGTTTGCACTGCGCAATAATATGATTGAACACTTTAAAATGATAATTGGCCAGTTAGTACAAATTCTTTTATAAGCTTATTTATTCCAATTATCGCATACATGTCGTGCACCTCATGCATACACGCATCATGCTAACCCCTTGTGTTCAAAAAGCCATCATAGATACCCGTTGGGTTGGGGGAAGACTTGTCAGAAGACCATCAGCCAACATGAGTGAGTCAGCCAATGAGGGATCCCGCCTGGATCAATTGGAGACCAAAGTAACAGGAATTATTGAGATATTGCAAGTTTTGACTAATGTTGTGGCCAGTTTGACCACACTTTGTATAGCCAATAACAGAGAGATGAACAATCAAAACGAAAAGATCATCGGGGAACCTTCGGAAACCAAGCCCACTTCCCCTGAGGTTGCCCCTGTTAGAAACAGACGATTCTCCAATCTTGGTAGACCTTTGTTAAAGGTGTTTAAGAAACTGAAGATGCAAGGACTTCTAAAACCCTTGAAACCTAGACCACTTCCAAACCCTGTGCCACCGTACCTCAACCTAAATCAATATTGTTACTTCCACCAAGAAAGAGGCCATGAAACTAATAACTACATCCACCTTAGGCATGGAATCCAAAACCTCATTGATGCCCATAAAATACACAACTCGGAAAAAGAACAAGCCATCATACACAAAAAACCTCCACCTACCCACATTATTGACTCCAGCCTACCCGACAGCCGTGTCCTTCAAACCCACAACTATCAAACTTCTCGCATGGGGATACGGGGCAACAGTGGTAAAAGTGAAATAAAGCAAAGGGAGGATCTTTGGGAAAACTTCTCAGACAGTGATGAGACGGAGGTTGCAAAAGGGAGAAGTGAATGGGAAGAAGAACTACTGTACCTGGAGAAATTGATGGTCGAAGGAAATAAGAAAGCAAGGGAAAATAAAGTTGCAATTTATGGAGATGTTTGTCTCCCAGACCTTATTCAGTTGTGATCCAGCATTTATTAATAGAGACATTGATTTTGTCTATTTGTTCAAACCTTTTCTCAATGATAATAAAGATGTTCATTTTGTTAACTTGTGTGAGTCTCTGCAACATAAGTATATTTGACAAAAGTATTCAACCATGGTACTATGATACTCAGCGATATTTCGAACCCGATGAATTTTTGGAGGAAGCAAGCAGAAAAGACAGGATGGCCATTCAACAATGGGAAACGGGACAGTGAGACTGTCAGATTTAGAGGAGAATGAGTTCACCGAGCCGATCAACATGGACATATTGAAACAGTACTTTACTTGAGGAAGAAAAGACCGAGCAGTCACCAAGGGAATCGGTGGAAGACCTAGCCCGATGGGATAAGAAACACATGCATGCATGCATACACCTAACCCATTTTGCATCCTTTTTGTGTTTGTTTTATTTTTTTTTTGTGTTCACAGGTTTTAAAGAAGAAAAGAGAAAACGGCAAAGACAAGCCATTCAGAAACAGCGAAAGCACAATATCGGATTCAGGTAATAATCCTAGGGCTGAGGCCCATATTGGTGACAGATGCGGGTAGTAATCTGAGGGTTGAGGCCCACATTGGTGCTAGTTTTGGGGAGGAGTCCCAGGGCTGAGGCCCATATGAGTTTGAGTTTCGGGAATGGATCTCAAGGGGGCGAAGCCCACATTATCAGAAGATGACGGAAGAATTCTGTGGAATGAGAAAAAAAAAATTGAGAGAGATAAATCTTTAATAGTTAGACATATGTCCGGTGATGACATTGTTTGCTGTAGGGAGAAGCTTTAGAAATGATAAGTGTGAGACGTCATCTCGTCCGGTATTCTGAATGGATTGATCTCAGCTGGACTCGCGAGCACTTGATTACGGGATCTCAACAGTGGAAACCTGAGTGGTTGGCAAGATGACTAGTCGAAGGGATGATGGATCGGTGAATAACCATTTGCCTGGATGTCGACCCTGGTTTGCTTATGCTACGATATATGATATGGTTGGAAACAAAGAAAGTGTCTAAAAAGAAAAGAAAAAATAGACCGCCTATAACCGATAAGCGTGAAGCTACCCATGGGCGAGTATTAGGACCACCATGAGGATAAATGCTACCTTAAAGGGTAGGTGTGCCAAAAAAAAGGGGGAATGAAAAGAAAGAGACAAGAAAAGAGAAGAAGACCATATCATGTTGAGTATGATGAAGTAATCACGGAGTGTGATCGAGACATCCAGTTGGTTAGACCCACCGATCCGATTCTCCAAAACGAAATCATCGAGTTAGTTAACTTAAGGAATAAATTGCGAAAGAGCCCTGCTAGTTCAGATAACCTATTCAGAGGATCGGAGTTGAGTGTATCAAGTACTTTGAAGGTTCTCAGGTTTTGATGCGAAAGCATTCGTTGAGGACGAGAATATGTCTAGCTATCAGGATTATCTCGTGAGAGGCAATTTAATATATTGAAATGACACATTAGCATCAGCATCAGTCTTGTCAGGTATGGCACTCTAAGGGCGAAGCCCACATTATTGTTATTAGTCTGGTCGAGTATGGCACTCTGGGCGCGAGGCCCATTTCAGTATCAGTTTCGGGGATGAGTCCCAGGGCCGAGGGCTACGTCATCATCAGTATTAGTTTTGGGGATGAGTCTCAGGGTTAAGGATCGCAACAGCATCAGTATCAGTTTTGAGGATGCGTCCCAGGGTCGAGACCCACATCAGCCTCGGCATCAGTTTAGGGATGAGTCCCAGGGTCGAGGCCCGCATTATATCAGTAGTTTTGGGGATGTGTCCCAGGGTTGTACCCACTCCATCAGTATCAGCAATTTTGGGGATGCGTCTCAGGGTCGAGGCCCACATTATATCAGTAGTTTTGGGGATGCGTCCCAGGGTTGTAATCCACTTGACATTATATCAGTAGTTTTAGGGATGCATCCCAGGGTTGTAACCCACTTCATCAGTATCAGCAGTTTTGGGGATGCGTCCCAGGGTTGTACCCACTCCACCCATATTTTATCAGTAGTTTGGGGATGCGTCCCAGGGTTGAGACACACTTCATCATATCAGCAGTTTTGGGGATGCGTCCCAGGGTTGAGGCCCATATTTTATCAGCATTTTGGGGATGCGTCCTAGGGTTGTAAACCTATATCATCATCAGTTTTTGGGATGCGTCCCAGGGTCGAGGCCCATTTTGGCAGCATTATCGGGATGCGTCACAGGGCCGTGAGCCCCCATTGTCGGTTGTAGTTATCGGGATGCGTCCCAGGGCCGTTGGCCCCCTGCACCTTTAGTTTTGGGGATGCGTCCCAGGGTCGAGGCCCATTTTGGCAATGTTATCGGGATGCGTCCCAGGGCCGTGAGCCCCCATTGTCGGTTGTAGTTATCGGGATGCGTCCCAGGGCTGTTGGCCCCATGCACCTTTAGTTTTGGGGATGCGTCCCAGGGTCGAGGCCCATTTTGTCAGCGGTATTGGGATGCGTCCCAGGGTCAAGGCCCCCGTTGTCGGTTGCAGTTATTGAGATGCGTCCCAGGATCGAGGTCCACAACATCATCAGCTCAGCGGAGCAGCAGGCAAGTCAGGTGGCAGCTGGCGAGCCAGGTAAGTAAAAATGCATTGCATTACTTTGATAGGATTGTCACTGTTACACATTACACAAGTCCCATCAAAGTGGGGGAGACTGTAGGCACTGCATTTTTGCATGTAAGACCCGATGATGAGTCTCATTTGGAGGCACTACCTTTTAAGTCGCGGGAGCCGCGGGAAACGGACGTCGGAAGGGAAAAAGTCTTTTTTGTTGGATTCGCTGGAGTAGCTTTGGATTCGCTTGTTAGACCTCCGTTTAAAACACACGCCTAACCCACTCACCAAGCCAAACCAAGCCCACACCACATCTAGCCCACACGCCCATCATGACTAGGCCCACACGCCCATCACCATAAATTACACCCAAATTAAATAAAATATTAAATTAAATATTAATTAGATAATGTATTTGAATTAAATAAAATAGTTAAACCATTTACCAATTAAATAAAACATAAAATATAATCATACCTTATTTAGATAAATCAAATATATTGATTTCCTAACTAAACAAAATCATATACTAAATTAAAGAAATATTATGCCTAATTAAATCACTCATAACCAATTTAAATATATTGACTTCCTAATCTAAACAAATCATGTCCCCAATTAATGATTTTTCTTTCCTTTTTAATCCATGCAAACCCCTAACCCTAGCTTGTCATTATATAAACAACAACAAATTGCAACCCTAGGATAACTCACACACACGACACTTCAACCAAAAATAAGACAAACTGGCCAAACCCTAAACTGATCTCAAGAATCACCCCTCACTCACACACGGCGTCAACATCTCCTCTCCACTCGGCAACCCTAATTCACCAACTGCTCACGCCTCCAACAAAAGAACTCACACAGCCTTCTCTCTTGACAACCCCAGCCCCCCTCACGCATGTCACTAGCTAAAGCCAAAAACAAACACACCACGAACAAAGCAAGGAAGCAATCCTTCTCGACCAGCAAACCTCACGCATACCTTTCACCATGTAGCCACACACAGCTCTCCCCTGAATAAACACAAACCCTTAAACCATCTCATCAACCAAGACTTCACGACCAAACAGCCAACACCACTCACTGCCATTAAACACGTCCTTAGCCTGCTCCACTCACAATACGCACCTGACCACGTAGCACCTTCCACTCACTTAGCTTCATCACGCCCCTCACCCCATTGACCACACGTAGCCTTAACGCATCAACACTCAAACTACACACAAAAGCCATCTAGCAACCACACACATTTACCTCAGCTCACGCACCATAGCCCTGCCCTCAACACGCCACATACACCTTCAAAGCCACCTGTCTATCTTCACGCACAACACTACTCCACGCCAACACCTTCACAGCCTACCTCACACGTAGCCTTAACGCAAAATCAAAAGCCATTCACGCATAAGCCACTACCACTCTCACTTAAACTCACGCACACAGCCCCCTTAAAATTGCTCAAATTACCGCACATTAGACTCAAACAAATGCACAAAAACTCCCCTCAAAACCGCATAAAACAGTACCCCTTTTACCCTCCAAAAACAGTCTCAAAACCTCATAAAACTGCCTCCAAGCCAGTCCAAATAACCCACAAAATAGTCCCATAATTACCAAAAATAGTGACCAGAAAATACAACAAAAATAGCAGTGAAACGGAGTGAAAAAATCAGCCTAAACAGTGAAACAGCGAGGAGATACGTTGGATTAGTGAACCAGAAAAGTTGCAGAGCATTCTCCCTTCCGACGGTCGTGTAACGCGCTTTCGTGAGACGACAAAAGAGGTTAGACCTGAGGGCACCCTTTTATTTATTATCTTTCGTTTATTTTGTTTATTTTAAAAATATTATCGCATGAGAGTCGTTTGAGGCATGATGTGATTGTTAGATGAGCGGAATACGTGTTCCATTTTGTGGTATATAAGATGGAAACTCGGACGTAAATTCCGTAGCCAAATCCGAATGGACGGTAGTGCGGTTTGTACTAGGGATACAATGCCACGTACCATTTAAGAGACACGTATTTCGTCTCATCCAAACTTGTGTTTGAACATGTTGTAGCTCGTAGGTTATTTATTTGTTATTAAAGCATGATTATGTTGTTAGCATGTTATTTATCTTAAGCATGATTTAGTCTATAGAAAGTTATTTCTTTATGCATGATTAGGTTGTTTTCACATTAGGGATTTAATTTATATTTATGCTTAGATTCTTATTTATTTTCCGTATTAGATAGTTGGGCATGCTTGTGTGATGATTGTATGTTATTGCGTGTTTGCCTTTATGACAATTTACTTTGAAGTATGTGAACTTAGATACAGGTTCTCATTGTTATTATTATGCATGCGGACTTAGGCGTAGATTACTCTTGAGCATGAATGTTGAATAGATTCGGTTAGTTTATTGCACAAATCATATCATCACAAGTGACATAAGTAAGGGACCATTCTGAACCCAACGGTTTGAGGTCTTCCCTTGCGAGGGGTGAGTGCGGCCTTAAATCTTTGTCCCAGTTCACACTGGGTGGCGACTCCATGTTATTTCTCTGGTTTAGTTCCTCCGCGGACTATTCCGTACTCCCAACTAGGCCGCGAGCCTAGAACAACGTTGTCAAGTTCTACAATAAGTTTCATCTTTGTTACTTAATTTAAGCTTTTTGTTTGTTACATTATATGTTTAAGATTGATTTATATTCAAAATATAAAGACCATTATTAACATCAGCACTACATATCTCAATATCATTTTTATAAACAAAACACCATGTGTTTCTGAATACAAAAGTATGCCCACATTGGGCTAAATAAGTTACATAAATAATATTCCTAGTCAAACTAGGTACATAATAGCATTATGATAAATTAAGTACATCCCCTGAGGGCAATTCCAAAATATAAGTCCCAACAGCCAAAACGGCGACTCTAGTCCCATTTCCAACTCAGAGGTCTATCTCTCATGCTAATCTGCAGATCCTGCACATCAGTACATATATGAGTACCACAACCAGAATCAAAAATCCAATTTTTAAAACTAGAAGTAGACATGTTTATTTCAATAACAAACATACCTGAATTTGGTTCCTTGCCCACTTTGATTTCCTTCATGTGCACCTTATACTCACGGCAGTCACGCTTCCAGTGACCCTGTTTGCCACATTGTAGGCAGACATCTTGGGATTTTTCATTCGCCTTCCCAGAAGACTTTGATGATTTGGCATTGCCATTTCTCTTCTTTTTTTTCTTCACGCCTCCAGTAGCCTTTGGCCACGCCTTGGCAGACTGAGATGTCGAAGCGAAGTGTGCCTCGTGGTTTTTGCTATTCAAAAGCTCATTTTCTGCTTCTCGCAGCATTGCCATCAACTCTCTAATAGTATGGTCTTGGTTCATCATATTATAGTTCATGATGAACCCGCTCCAACTGTCAGGAAGAGACTACAAGATCAAATCTATAGAAGTCTCAGCCTCAAAGGTTATTATTCCTAGCTGACCCAGCTGTTCGATGTAGCAATCATCTACGACACATGGTGCTCGACAGATGTACCCTCTGATATTCGAGAGCGAAAGAGCTTCTTCTGTAATTCATACCTTTGCGATCTAAGGTTAGATCGGTGAAGGTCCTTCAATTTTGTCATCATAATATAGGGATCCAATCCCTTATTCTAGTGACAAAATTGAGGGGTCATTGCAGCGAGCATGATGGATTGAGCAGTTGAGTTGTCATCGCTGTGAGTCTTCCAAAGCTCAAGCTCAAGAGGCTGCTCAATTCTGGGCTTAGGCCCGAGAGGTCTCTCTATCGTATAAAGCATCTTCTCGGCCCCCAGGACAATCCTGAGGTTCATATCCCAGTCAGGAAAGTTTGCACCATTAAAGACATTTTCACCATGATAATGTCCTAACGTTGATCTTTCCAGTCATTTTAATTGCAATTGTCTAACTATTCAATTAACGATTGTGGGGTACAGTCCAACTGTTACAATAAAAATAATAAAATATTATTCCAACTAATAAATATATAAAATGACGAAAATAATTTGAAAGCGCGTATTGGCAAGTATTTGAACGAAATTACAAATTCAATACTATCCTCCCACTATTTTTCGGCGAGCCTCTAACCCTCTGTTGTGTACTCGGGAAACCTAGTTTCCTAGTGGGCTAGGATTCCGTTAAATAACACACAACCTTGACTTTGGCCAACAGGCTGTGTATGATATTTAACTAGGTATATCTCTAAGATCAATTGTATCTCATCCAATTCCTAGATCCGGTAGGTGGACCTCCAAGTCCGAAACATATATACAATATATATGCCAATATATCCAATATATTTTCCTAACCTTTTTCCTCTGAATCAACTAAGAATTGGCTTTGGCTCAACAAGCTTAATGATTCCAATTAAACGGGACCCATTTACACTGGGAAAGCTTCGTAATCCATGTCGATGAACAAGAAGTGACCTTGACTTTGGCCAAAAAGTCACAACTTGCCCAAGACATGAGATATGGAACAAAGCTTTCGTGATGGACATTGATCTTGACTTTGGCCAACAAACCAATGCCAATCTTGGATCTTGAGAGAGAACCACTCAATGGAAGGAATTCGCTTAATATTTGTTTGAGGGTTTTTTCGCGTAAATTGGCAACCAATTTATTATCTTTGATTAGGTCTTATCATACACCCTTAAGCATGCATTCTAAAAGCATAATAAGGCACGAAATAAATAATAACGATATGCGGATGGTTATTCAACAAATTATCCTAGAACAAATCTTTCCATTTCCTCTCCCCGACTAGCACTATACTTACTTCTACCCAATTACATAATACAATAAAGAAACCTCATTTACATTGAGGGGAATTGGTGAGAAGAGAAGTGCAAAGAGTCAATAGATAAAGGTTGGACACGCAGGTCCAATTTAATAAATTCTAAATTTATTACAACAATTTCCAAAATTGCCCTCATCCATCCAATATTCATCTGATATACATTATTCATACAATAAATCCATGTATTCACACAAAGCATGTTATTCAATCAATCTAATCCAATTAATTAATGTTTGAATTAATGATCATCTAATATTCAAACAACGATTTGATTTGCGCGAGTCCAACTCGTTTAAGAATGAGTACTCAAAGTGCGAATTCTTGAATTATATCGAACTATAATATTAAATCCAATTTAATTCGTATTAAATACTAATTTATATTTAATTCTAAATTAAATAATTAGACTTATATTTGTGCCTGTTAGACTTAGATTCTAAATCCAATCTAATTGGGTCTCAAAGGCCCAATTAACATCCAATGTCGATTTAATTAAAGTCCAATGGGCTTTTAATTAATTTCTTAAGGCATGGACTTTGGCAACCAAAGCCCAATAAGGAATCACCATTTGCCATAAAATAAATTTTGGCCCATTAGGCCCAATTAAATATTTAAAGGCTCATTTATTATATTTGGACTTTATGGAATGGTTTTAGGCCAATTTGGATCCAATCCAATTGTCCTAAACCAACTTGGCCCAACCAAGCCCATTAAGCCCAAATACAATAATATAGCCCAATTCCAAATGAAGACTAATTTATTTAATTACAATATTCCAAATATCACAATTTCTTTTAATAAAGTGTATTAGCCATAATTAATTAGTTAAATTAATATTACCAATTTATTAAATTAATCATGCTTTAACTAATCAACTTATGTCCAACACAAATTGAAGCAAAACAATCTCATTCCATGCTTCCAATACTCACGGCAATATAGCATTTTTATATCCAATTTTGATTTCAATCCAATTAAATCACAAATCAATATATCTCATGCATTTAAACACATCCAATGGTCTAAAATTCAAAAATCACCATGAGCTTCACTATGGTTATACATTCGGCCAAGCTATGTAAATTAGGGGAAAATTTATCCAATTCATTTTCTCAAAATTAATCATGCATAACTCTAAGTTATCATAATCTAAGCTCAACCAAATCATCAATTTGAAGAAATCATGCATAAATCATAAAAACCCCAAATTAAAGTATATTAACCATAAATTATTTCATGCTTAAAATTGGCTGTGATACCATTGTCGGGTTCCTAGAACATGCCAATGATCTATTAAGCATAAAATTGTGTGAATAATTCAAGGTAAGTGTGCGGAAAACCACTTACTTGGATCAGCTAAGTAGGATGTAGAGATTTCAAAAATTTGCCTCATTTATATGAATGTTGAGCTACAAGCTTTAAACTTTGAATTCCAAACTGAAGGGGATAGTTTCCATATCATCTTTGTAGACTCTTTAATGTGCTAGCAATGGAAAATTTTGCAACAAAAATTCCCTATGGTGTAGTGCAACTCTCGGCGATTTGAGAGATGAGAGGGAGAGGATTTTCAGCTTTTGCAAGAATGAGAGAGTAATGTGTTTTTGATTTTCAAAATCAATTAATCTATTAACAAACTTCAAAAGTTAGTAAAAGTCTTACACATCAATCAAACAAAATAAGCTAATGTGTTTTACAAGCCAACACCAACTAACAACTTCCATCAACCAAAAGGTGATGAAATTGACTAGTGATGTGACTTGATGTGGGCCCCACTTTAAATTCAAAATTCGTTTGGGCTCGCAAAACAAATTTCGGGCTCGGGTTCATTAATTCCAAATTAACGAATTTTTAGTTGCGACTTAATTAAATCAAATTTAATTAAATAATAATGCCTCGCAAAATTATTATGAAAGTCGCTTACGAATTAATTCTAAATTAATTCGTTCACCCGAATTAAAATCTAATTTTAATTCCGCTTTGAAATCTAATTTAATTTAATATATCGAATATGTTATTTAATCGATTAGTTTTAAATTAATCGATCTCTCTCTTCTAATCGAATTTTACCCAGATAAATTCTTACCATATTAATCCCAGAATAATTTTCTCTCTCATAATTAATCTCAGATTAATTCTGTTCGAGTCAAATGTCATCGGTGAATCATCGGGAAGCGACCCATGAGATCTCTGTATATGTTTGCAGTAAATCCGGTCGTCGGACTGTCCGAACACGTGTGTACCTGGTACCACGTTCTTACCGATTTACAAGACATGGGTAGCTTCTAGCAAAGCACCGTGCCAGTTCTTACCGATTTATTAAGGAATACATAATCTATATCAAGCGTAGTATACCAAGTATAGCGTATTGCGATCCAGTATCGGATACGCTAGGCTTGGGGCTGGAATTGTGTCTGCCTTGTACGAAGCATATATCGGATCACTAGCAACTAGTCTCTTTAATCGGATAATCATGGCCTTGTCATATTATCCCGATATTTGCAAGATAATAGAGTACAAGTTATGTATCCCTGCGTGATCATCATCTCCATATGACTAAAGTGATACTTCCATATTGACATCACACCCAATACACTACGATTCTCAATAAACCCAGAAGAGGTGTACACAGAACCTGTTAAAGCCTCGGACGACCAAAACCAAAGCATAATGATTGTCGCAAGTATTAGCGATGCAAGTCTCAAGTTAAGACCAAATACACATACCCTGATTCGGAATCCCATAGACACATAGTCATACTACCAATGGGATTCCGAGCGGTATATCCAGAGCGAAGCTGTTCCCATACCATCAGTAAACAGAACCTCATATTACACTTGCATGAGTATCCAATACCCAAATATATGAGAACTATGTCGTTACGCTTCCATAACGCGCACAAATGTAATACAAGTCTATTCCACATTATCGATGTCTAGTCTCGATAATACTACGACTAGGGATATTTAATGATTAAACCTTTAGTGGATTGATATTGTCTCATATCTTATAATCTGGAACTAATCATAAGGACTTTTATCATTTATAAGTAATCTAATTACAAAATGATAAAATGGCAATTTCCTTTGTCACATAGTTTATTTGTACAAAAACCACAATGTCTTTTACAAATAGTGATGTTATGGGTCATAATTGTCCAACAGCGGGAAGGATAGCCCGGCCCCAAGCAGAGTTACAAAATCTTCGAGAACAAGTAGAGTCACTTACCCGCAAGATGAAGGGAAAACATTAAGATCTATTAGACTATTATGCGATGACTTTCGAAGAACAGCTGCCTCCCAAGTTTAAGATGTCTGACATGGCCAAGTTCAACGGAAACGGAGATCCTAGGGTCCATCTCCGATAATATGTTTTTGTGATGAGTTCAGTGGGTTTGTCGTAGCGCCAAGTGAAGAAGATGTTCGCGATGTCATTGGAAGTGGCGCCTGTAGTATGATATCATGGCCTAGAGAGAAAAGTCAGCAATGACTAGAGGGCATTAGCGGAGGCCTTCCTGAACCAATATGTCACGGACATGGAGATAGACTTGTCGCTTCGTGACCTAGAAAACACCAAACAGAAGCTAGAAGAGACCTTCAAAGATTATGTGGATCACTGGAGAAGCCAGCTCTTGAAGATGCAGACACGGCCCTCGGAGAAGGACCAGATTAAGATGATCATTAAGGGCACCAAACCCTCCATTTATAACAAGCTGAGAAGGATGACCTCCATGATTAGCAACTTTCGATAGTTTAGAGAAACTGTCATAGATATCGAGGATGAGGAAGCCGAGATTAGAAAGTTTTACGGCCAGAATAGAAAGACCATTGGGGGGCCTTCAGGGACCAAGCCCGCTACTGCTGAGGTCGCCGCCATCAGAAACAGGCGATTCTCCAATTTTGGTAGACCTTTGTCAAAGGTTTTTGAAAAGCTGAAGAGGCAAGGACTCCTAAAACCCTTAAAACCTAAACCACTTCCAAACCCTGTGCCACACCACCTCGACCTAAACCTATACTGTCACTTCTATCAGCAAAAAGGCCATGAACTGACAACTGTACCCGCCTTAGGCATGAGATCCAAGACCTCATTGACACCCATAAGATATCCGACCCGGAAAAAGAACAACCCAACACACACGGAAACCCTCTACCAACAACCACTCCGTTCCACCACCCACCTACATGATCAACTCCGGCCTGGCCGAAAGCTTTGTCCTCTAAACTCTCAACTACCAAGCTTCTTACATGGGGATATGGGATAACAACAGTGAAGATGAAATAGAGTAGGGGAGAGACTTATGGGAAAACTTCTCGAGCAGTGACAAAGAAGAGGTAAAATGGATGAATCGTAGTGGATGTTTTTATAGTGATGTAATGGAGAAAGGGAAAGAAGTGTTAAAGGAAGGCCAAGAGGTGACAGAGAATATAGATAACACCGAAGGGGATACTGTGTTGCGTCAATTGAAGAAGAAACGGGCACAAGTGAGCTTATGGGAGTTATTATGCGCCTCTCAAGAGCACATGCGTGCCATGGTAGAAGCTCTAAGCAAGATAATGGTACCTGGAGATGCAAACCCGATAATGTTCATAGAGTCGGTACAGAAAGAGGGTAGGCAGATGATAACATACTCTGAAGAAGAGCTCTCGATGGAGGGGAGGAATCACAACAAGCCGCTATTTATAAATGCAAAAGTAAGAGGCAAGAAGACATCTTGTGTGATGGGGGATGATGGCTCATCTATCAATGTGTTCCCTTTTAAGATTCTGTCAAGGTTGGTGTAGACAACAGAACCTGGGCGACGCTGTTCTAGGCTCATGG
>SKCR01046980.1:0-63525 GCA_019454045.1 Zanthoxylum bungeanum | reverse complement strand
CCCCAATATGTTGGCAGTAAATGCGGTCGTCGGACTATCCAAACACTTAAGTACCTAGTATTACGTTTATACCAATTTACAAGACAAGGTTGGCTTCTAGCAACGCCATGCCTACCCAATTCTCCAGAAACATGATTACATGAATAAGCGATCTATATTAGGCGTAGTATACGTAGTATTGCGTATCTCAATCCAGTATCGAAGGTCACGTGCAAGGCCTAGGGCTGGAAATGTGTCTGCCCGTACGAAGCACATATCTGATCTCTGGTAACTAGTCTCTATAATCGGATAAACATGACCAAGTCATTTTATCCCGATAGCTGCAGCATATAAGAGAACTAGTTTTGTATCCTACGTGACCATCATCTCCACTATGACTGGAGTGATACTTCCGTCTTGACATCACACCCAACACACTACGATTCTCAATATACCCAGCAGAGGCGTACACAGAACTTGTTAAAGCCCTGGACGACCTAAAACCAAAGTACATTGATTGTCGCAAGTATTAGCGGTGCAAGTCTCAGGTTAAGACCAAATACACATACCCTGATTTCAGACTTCCAAAGACACATAGTCATACTACCAATGGAATTCCGAGGGGTCTATCCAGAGCGAAGCTGTTTCCCGTACCATCGATAAACACAACCTCCTACTACACTTGCATGAGTATCCTATACCCAAATATATGAGAACTATGTCGTTATGCCCTCACAACGTGCACAAGTGTAATACTAGTCTTTTACACATTATCGATGTCCAATCTCGATAATACTCTAACTAGGGATATTTAATGATTAAACCTTCGTGGATTGATACTGTCTCATATCATCTCAATCCAGGCACTAATCATAAGGACCTCATATCATTTATACATCTTGGTGATCTAATCACAAATGATAAGAGAGCAATTTCCTTTGTCACATAGTTAATTTGTACAACAACACTATGATCTGTACAAATAGTGACCCTATGGGTTATAACTATCCAACAATCTCCCTCTTGGCCTATAGCCAGTCACTCGAGTGTCCTACACCCGAACTATGTACGGTTCGCTCAAATTACTGAGAAAAGACTTTCGTCAGCGGATTTGCATGATTATCATCTGATGCGATTTATTCGATCATCACATCACCACGATGTATGATCCGAACGAATCAGATAAATAGTCGAAGTATATATCTGGATCGTTGATGAGACCATTAATTCTTTAGCCTGCGCTGTAGCCTAGCTCAGTTGCTAACAGAATAATATCTAATCTAATTAGATTTATTAACAATCCAGAAGGCTTCTATTGCTGCCTCAGCTGCAGCAATAATCCACTTTTGTTGTTTATTCGGTAACAGTATCTTGCTTGGAAGATTTCCAGCTCACTGTTCCGTTTTTCAAACTTTATAGTATCGTTCGCGACTTATAGTCGTTTTATCGGTTAGGAAACTTGCAGTAGTAATCCCAGTCACTTCAAGTTCTCCTTCTCCATTGTATAAGATAGCATCCTTAGTTCCTCTAAGATACTAAATGATGTTCTTAACGTCAATCCAATGACTATCACTTGGATTGGCCTGTTTGTGAATCCATATGCTCAAAGCGTATGAGACACCGGGTCGCGTACATTTTTCAATGTATGATTTCTCGGAGAATGTTAAAAACTTTAAATCTATCCCAGTAGATCTTTATTCCTAGAATAAAGGTTGTTTCTCCCAAGAATTCTACGGAGAATTTTCATGAAAGCCAAGCTTTCACCGATTGCATTTATGGGAATATCATTTCCAAGAAATGACATATTATCATTATTTAGGACTTTCACTGTCAGTGTGCTCCCACTAACCTCCTTATATACACAAGAATCATATTCGTTTTGAATTAAATCATATACCATTATGATTACATCAAAACGATGATTCCAAGAACACAATGCTTGCTTCAATCCATCCATGGATCGAATTACCTGCAAACCTTGTTTGCTAGTTTTGGTACGACAAAACCGTCAGGATGTTGTAAACATCCTCCAAAAGTTTTCCATTAAGGAAAGTGGTTTTGGCATTCAGCTGCCATATTTCATAAATGAAACATGCAGCATTAGCAAGCATTATCCAAATAGATTTAACGTGGCAACAGGTAAAAGGTTTCGTCGTAATCGACACAATGTTGATAACGATACCTTTTCGCTACAAGCCTAGCTTAGTACGTTGGTATGTTGCCTTCCATGTATGTCTTCCTGGAAGACTTATATAGTACCAGTAGGCACAATGCCTTGCGATACAACAACTAGTATCCAAACGTAGTTGATATACATGAAATCCATTTCGGACATCATGACACTTTGCCATAATAGGGAGTCGATACCTTGTATCACTTCCTCATACGTAGTCAGTTCTATTCCTCAATAAGATTGACATCTTTATGAGGTGAGATCAGAAACCCATACCCCAGGTTGTTTTCTGACTCTCTCCGACTTACGTGGTTCTTGTGTATTCGAAGATTATTGGTAAGGTTTCATCCATGATAAACTATTTGTGTTCCATTAGGATTCGGTGCCTGGAACAGTATTACTCCGATTTTCATCGAGTTTTACTTTCCTCCCACTTACCACTGCATATCGGTATTCCTCAATAGGAAAACCGCATGGTGAGCAACAATTAAATTGTTATCTAGTGAGATGTATAAGTACTAGACTTTGGTATCCCTAGGATAACCTACAACTTAGGCACTTATCCAATTTTGGGTTCTAGTTTGGTATCATCCAAACATATGCCTAGCATACCCAAATCTTCAGGAAGGAGAAACCCGGTTTCTTTCCTGTTCATATCTAATATGAATTCTGTCAAACAGATTTTTATGGAACCTTATTCTAAATAAGTTCTGCACTGTTTATGCGTATTCGTTGAAGGAAATGGTAGCTCAGAGCGACTCATGATTAACCTTATCATGTCCAATAAAATTCAGTTTCTCCGTTCGGACACACCGTCAAATTGACGTGTTCCGTGAGGAGTCCTCATTGAAAGAATACTATACTCTTTCAAGTATATGAGAAACTTATTGCTTAAGTATTTTCGTCATGGTCTAACCGTGATGTGTTAATACTTTAGCCGATCTGTTTGTCTATTTCGTGTCGAAACTTTAAAAGTTTCCGATTTTTTTTAGAAGAAACATATAACCATAACGCGATGCCACATCCGTAAAGGTCACAAAATATTCATATCCACGTCTAGCCTAGCTAGATATGGGCCCACTTACGTCACTATGAACAAGGGCTAACAGATCGGTGGCATTTACACTTTTTCCAAGTAAATGTGTTTTAGGCATTTTGCCCAATAAACTAGATTCGTAGACTTTATTTGATTAGAATCAAATTTGTCATAGTACCCACTCTTCAAAAGTGTGGATTGATGAGTGGTAAATCTATCACTATTTCCCACTCATTTAACCTAATATTTTGTATAGTTTCTTGAGTTTTATGAATATTTTGATGTGTTTTGTGTTATTTTGTAGATAAATAAAGTTTCAGGACACTCTGGAGGTGATTTGGGCCAAAACAGTGAAAATTGGACAAAAATGGCATTTTGGTAATTTCTCACGTCGCGACGCCAAGACCTTCAGCATCGCGACGCCTAACGTGCGCCGAACAGGCTAACGTGCGCCGAGTCCACGTGTCAGAATCTGAGAAAAGTTTGACTTTGCTAACATGCACCGTGCCACGTGTCACCATCACAGCCGATCTGCTAACATGCACCGTGCCACGTGTCAGCATCCACGGTGCCGACAGTCGCCATCACCACGTGTCGCCACGTGTCACTCCACGTCATTGCCATGTCATCAGCCACATCACCAGGTTGACCAAGTCAAACTGCCACCTCACCGCCAAGTCATCATCAGCCAATCAGGAAGTGCCATGTGTCGCAATCCTACGGTGCCGACAGTCCCTTTCCCACGTGTCGCCATGTCACCGCCACTTCAGCATCAATTATTGGCTATCTAATCCTTATCTGACACGTGGCGAATAAGAATCTAGCCGACCAATCAGAAGCTGCCACGTGTCACAATAATTGAGCCTCAACCACCTCGCCACGTGTCACCTTATCCAGAATCTGCAGCCGACGAACCAGAGCGTGCCACGTCGACAGAAGCTGGCGTAGCGACGCCAAATGCCTATCTGCGCCTATAAATAGAGCTTCAAATTTCAGTTTTAGATGCACCACTCTCTCTCATCTCTTTGATGTAAAGAGAGAGTTTCTCTCTCTAGTTTCTTTTAGTTTTTAGTTTTTTTTTTTAATTTTTAGTTTTGTAAATAATTTTAATTACGTTCTGCAATAATAGTAATTTACTTTTTACTTTTTACTTTTTATTTTTTACAGTTTTTACTATTCACCATGATGAGGTAACTTCCCCAACTAGGGTGAAAGGTAATTCTTTTACTGTTACTATTTAGATTAATCTCCCTTAAAAGTAATATATTCACTATTTAAAATATTAACTTAAAAAGGATACCGCTAGATTGGTCGGTTGGTAATTCATTTTAATCTGGTTTAAACCTGACTAATAAAGGATACCGCCAGATTGGTCGGTTGGTAATATTATCACAAGTTTATATATTATTTTATGAGAGATATCTAAAATAGTAAATAGTAAAAGTAATTCCTTTTACCTTAGCATTTTATTTTATTTTACTTTTCAGCTTTTACTTTATGTCTTTTACTTTTCAGTATTTTTACTTTATGTCTTTTACTTTTAAGTTTTTACTAGCCCTAGTTATGTGTTAGTTATCTGGGGTTGTGATGAATTCTAATATCACCGGTTTATAAGGGGTTATTTTTTAGTTTGAATAATTTAAAGGTTTACTTATTAAGTCTTAAGCTTAATGCTTCTTGTTGTCTGATCACCAATAAGATTGATGAGGTAAATCTAAAATGAACTAGACATATGGATTTTAGGTTTCAGCCTTAGAGTTAATAGCCCACGATCTTCCTTGAGGATAGATAACCCTTTAATAGATTTCCTTACAAGATAGACATATACCTGTCGGGCGGGGGTAGCCATAATTGGAACTTAAACTTAATGAATCTAGATAATTTGGTTGACATAGACATATGGTTCAATTGGGTTAAACTGGGTATTTGCATCTGACCATCGACATAGGCTTTTGCATAATTTAGTGTTCCAGGTTAGTAAACTGATTTATTACACAACATAAATAATCACTTCATCTTTTAAAAGATATTAGAAGGATTCACAACCCTAGATCTTTGTGTCTTTTGTTATTTTCCTTAGTATTTTCTTTAGTCTTTTTATTTATTTAGCAAATCTACAATCAACCAAATTAATCAAGCAATCATTCTCTTCTCCCTCAATTAGATATCTGTAAATAAATAGATTCAATAATTAATAACAACAGTATGAATTAAGTCCTCGTGGGATCGATATTTTTATACTACTTGAACGATACGTGCGCTTGCGTTATACATGTGTGTTTACGCCGGTCATGGATATACAAGTCTTGTTTAGTTGTGTCCCAGACATCAATGCCATAATTAAGTTTCAACTGATTAATTCAGTTCGAGCTATGTGTTTGTCATGTTATACGTTTGAGATATATTTATATTCAAAATATAAATAATGTTATTCACATCTAATATGTTTATCTCAATATCATCTTTATATAATAAAACACTTTAGTGTTATAGAATATAAAGGTATACCCGTAATGGGTTAAACCCTGATATAGAGATAATGTATCTAGTCAAACTAGTTACATTTTAACAGTTTCCTAATTAAGTACACACCCGAAGGGTAGTTCCTAAACTTAGGTATCTACGGTTAAAACAGCGACTTTCGTCCCGTCTCTAATTCGCAGAGAAATCTCAAATGAAGTCAGCATCCTGCTCATAGCAGATTCTGCACAACAGTACATATTTATGTACCACTTCCAGTATCTAAAATCCAATTTTAATACTAGTTGCGAACATGTTTATGACAAACATATTTGAAGTCGGAGTCTTGCCCATTCTTCAATTCCTTCATGTCTGCATTGTCCAAACGGCAGTCACGCTTCCGCGATCCCGTTTGCCACAATTTAGGCAGACATTTTCGGATATGTCCTTTATCTTCCTAGAAGATTATAATGATTTTACCTTTGCCATTTTCACACTCCAGAAGCCTTTGGCCTAGCCTTGGCCTTCTGGGATATCGAAGTAAAGTGCGCCTTGCGCTTCTTGCCTTATTGCAAACTTTGACTTTGTCTCCTTGAAAATTTCCATTAACTCTACAAGAGTTTAATATTGCAATTTAGTTCTTCTAAGACCTAAGAATATATCTATGAAGATCCTTCAATTTCATTATCATACTTTAAGGATCTAATCCGTAGTTCTGATTAAGAAATTAAGGAGTCCTTTTGGCAAGCATAACGGATTAAGCACAAAAGTTATCATCACATGAATCTTCAAAAGATTATGCTCTACTATTTGCTCAACTCCGGGCTTAGGTTTAATATGTTATATTATCAAATAAAGTAACTTATTAGTTTTCAGGACTATCCTGAAATTCATTATTCCCAATTTGAAAATTAAAGTCGTTTAAATACATTTTCACCCAGGATTATGTTTTAAACACTAATCTTTCAATTATCTTGATTCTAATAGTCCAACTATTTAATCAACAATTTTAGGTACTATTTATTATAATGATTACTATAGTCCAACTATATAATCAACTATAATTTAATAGATTAAATTCAATTATATTGATTACTATAATCCAATTATAAAATCAACTATTAATTGAAATAGTTTGAATACAGTCCAACTGTTTATATAAAACAACATTAATTATTAGTCCATCTAATAAATTAATTTATATGACGTAATATTTGAAATAAGCGCGTATGGAAAGTAACTAAATGAATATTGCAAATTTAATACTTGCCTCCCACTATTTTTCGGCGAGCCTCTAACCCTCTATTGAGTACTCGGGAAACCGTGTTTCCTAGTGGGCTAGGATCCCGTTAAATGTCACACAATCTTGACTTTGGCCAACAAATTGTATGATAATTAACTAGGTAGATCTCTAAGATCAATTGGATCCCATCCAATTCCTAGATCCAGTAGGGAGACATCCAAGTCCGAAACATATATCTTATATATGCCAATATATCCAATATATTGCCTAACTTTTTTCCTCTGAATCAACTAAGCCTTGGCTTTGGCACAACAAACTTAGTGATCCCAGTTAAGCGTGGCCCATTGACCTTGGAAAGCTTCGTAATCAATGTCGATGGACAAGAAGTGGTCTTGACTTTGGCCAACAAACCACAACTTGGACAAGACACCAATATGGAACAAAGCTCTCATGATTCAAACACATCCTCAACGGACAAAGGCCTTGACTTTGGCCAACAACCAATGCCAGTCTTGGATCTTGAGTAAGAATCACTCAATGGAAGGAAAAACGCTTAATATTTTGTGAGGGTTTTTTCGCGTGCAAATTGGCGACCAATTTATTATCTTTGTTAAGGTCTCATCATCATACACCATTAAACATGCATTCTAAACACATAATAAGGCGCGTAAAAATAAATAATAATGATAAGCGGATGGATACTCAACACATTGTTCCTAGAACAAATCTCTCATTTTCCTTTCTCCCGCTAGCACAAGTATTACTTCTACCCGTTACATAACACTTCTAAAGAAACCTCATTTACATTGAGGGGAATAGGTGAGAAGAGAAATACATAGAGTAAGGAGGTAATAGGCTGGACACGCAGGTCCAATTAATAAATTCTAAATTTATTACAACAATTTCCAAAATTGCCCCACCCATCTAATATCCATCTGATATACATTATTCATGCATCGTAACCATGTATTCACACAAGCATGTTATCAATCAATCTAATCCAATTAATTAATCTGATAATTAATGACCATCCAATGTTCAAACAACGATTTGATTTTGCGCGAGTCCGACTCGTTTTGCGAATAAGTACTTTAAGTACGAATTCTTGAATTATATTAAACTACAACATTAAATCCAATTTAATATGTATTTAATACTAATTCACTTATTTAATTCCAAATTAAATATTACACTTTATTAATAAACCTTTACGACTTAAATTCCAAATTTAATCGTTACGGGTCTCAAAGCCCGATTAACATCCAATGTTAATTTAATTAAAGTCCAATGGGCTTTCAATTAATTTCTTTAAGGCGTGGACTTTTGGTCAACTTGGGTCAAACCCAATAACCAAAGCCCAATCAAGGAATAACCCCATAAGCCTAGAAATCATTTTAGGCCCATTAGGCCCAATTAAACTTTAAAAGGTCCATTAGTCATAATTGGACTTTATGGATTTGGTTTTGGGCCCAATTGGATCCAACCAATTTTCCTAAACCAATCTTGGTACAACCAAGCCCATTTAGCCCAATTACAACAATTCAAGCCCAAATCCAATTTAAGCCCAAATAATTAAATTACCAAAAATCCAATTTCACAATTTAATTACTCAAAGTGTATAGCATAATTAAATACCCAAATCAATATTTCCAAAACATCAATTAGCCTAATTAATTATGCTCAACATGATCAAAACATATCCAACACATTTAATCAAAAAATCAAACCCATACATGCTTTTCAAGTCTTTGCAATTGAGGGCATTTTATGTCCAATTTTAAATCCAATCCAATTGAATCCAATTCAACATTAAATCAACATTCCCAACATGATTCCAACTCATCCAATGAATCAAAAATAAAAAATCCAAGACTTTTAGGGTTCTCAAACTCTCGGCCAAGCCATGTAATTTGGGGAAAATTTTTCCAAACCATTTTTCATGAAATTGATCCAATCAATCTTCAATTAAACATCATTTAAACATACTTAATCAAACAATTCAACCAAATCATGCTCAAAATCAATTTACCCAATTTTAACCCTAAATCAAAGTTTCATGTTTTTACTCGCTCTGATACCATTGTTGGGAAATCTCTAAGTCCCGAGGATCGATTATCAAGCAATGAAACAATATGTGAATACACGAAGAAGTTTCGGAATACTTACATCGAGCGGTTGAACGATGCGACGAACACAAAAACTTCAAGTCCTCCTCCAAGGTGCATTCGGCAGTGCACAGTTTTGGCTCTTCAAAAATTCTGCCATGGATCATCTTCCAAGCTCCAAGCTTTCGTGATGTGATTCCAAGCTCACGGATGGGTTTCCCTATCACCTTCGCAAGACTCTATAGTGCCCTAGCACTGTTGATTTTGCCACAAAATCATCACCTTGCTCCTTCATGGCTCAAGGTTTTCAACCAGAAAATAGAAGAGGAACAGCCCACTTTGGGAGTGAATGGGAGGAAGAAGGAAGAGAAAGAGTGTTGTGTTGGTTGTTCACAAATTAGTAAATTATTTTCTAAAAATCAAATACATAAATTGCTTTCCAAAAGTCAATCCATAAATGCCTTCAACCACCACTCCAACTATTCACATCACTCAATCAATCAAGTGACAAGTTGTCACATCACTCAAAGTGACTAATGATTTGATGTTTGATGTGACTTGCAGGCCGCATTCAAATTCGAAATGCGAATGCACTCGCAAACTCTCCCGGGCTCGGGTTCGCTAACTCCAAATTAACGAATTTTCCGTTGCGACGTAATTAAATGATTATGCCTAGCGAAATTACTATTCACGTCGCTAACGAATTAATTCTAAATTAACTCGTTCGCCCGAATTAAAATCTAATTTTAATTCCACGTCGAAATCCAATTTCGTATAATATATCGAATATATTATTTTGTCGATTAATTCCAAATTAATCGTTATCTCTCTTTAAATTAATATTTTATCCCAGATAAAATATCTCCGTAATTAATCCCAGATTAATTTTCTCTCTCATATAATTAATCCCAGATTAATAAAGTGCGAGTCATACGTCATCGGTGAATCTTCGGGAAGTGACCAATGAGATCTCCGGATATGTTGGCAGTAAATGCGGTCGTCGGACTATCCGAACACGTAAGTACCTAGTACTACGTTTATACCGATTTACAAGACAAGGTTGGCTTCTAGCAAAGCGCCATACCTACCCAATTCTCCAGAAGCATGCTTACAGGAATAAGCGATCTGTATCAGGCGTAGTATACATAGTATTGCGTATCTCGATCCAGTATCGGATGTCACGTGCAAGGCCTGGGGCTGGAAATCTGTCTGCCCCGTACGAAGCATATATTGGATCTCTGGTAACTAGTCTCTATAATCGGATAAACATGACCTAGTCATTTTATCCGATAGCTGCAGCATATAAGAGAATGAGTGTCGTCTCCTACGTGACCATCATCTCCACTATGACTGGAGTGATACTTCTGTCTTGACATCACACCCAACACACTACGATTCTCAATATACCCAGCAGAGGCGTACACATAACCTGTTAAAGCCCTGGACGACCTAAAACCAAAGTACATTGATTGTCGCAAGTATTAGCGGTGCAAGTCTCAGGTTAAGACCAAATACACCTACCCTGATTTCGGACTTCCATAGACACATAGTCATACTACCAATGGAATTCCAAGGGGTCTATCCAGAGAGAAGCTGTTTCTCGTACCATCGGTAAAACACAACCTCCTACTACACTTGCATGAGTATCCTATACCCAAATAGATGAGAACTATGTTGTTATGCCCTCACAACGCGCACAAGTGTAATACTAGTCTTTTACGCATTATCGATGTCCAATCTCGATAATACTCTGACTAGGGATATTTAATGATTAAACCTTCGTGGATTGATATTGTCTCATATCATCTCAATCCAGACACTAATCATAAGGACCTCCTATCATTTATACATCTTGGTGATCTAATCACTAATGATAAGAGAGCAATTTCCTTTGTCACATAGTTAATTTGTACAACAACACCATGATCTGTACAAATAGTGACACTATGGGTCATAAATGTCCAACATACTTCCCCTTTTCTGCAACAACTTCTCTCGAGATGACTTCTTTGGGTTGGGGACCAGTTTCTTTTTCAACTTCCGGCTATTTAATCTTCAAATTTCTGATTTCCTCTGATTTTTCATTTCGTCGAGTTAGGCTACTGTAAATGGACCAGTCATCATATCCTCTGCGCACAAAAGTTCCTCAGGTTTTAGGGCCTTTCGAAATTTAGACTCTCCGTATAACTCTCGACACGAACATCTACAATTTATCACGGGCAATACGACGTTACAAAAGGCCAGAAGAGTACCTTCTCCTTCTCGGCTGAAGATATCCCTCCACAACAGAGTTGTCCTCAATCTCTTCTCCACTAAGATGCTTTTATAGTATCTTTCTTCAGTAGTAAAGCAAGGATCGATTTGGTGTTGGAAATTGTTCGAGCAGTCGAGTCAAATGATCTATTTCGTAGAGGATCTCAACGATAAATACATGGTTATTCCAATTCATAAGTGAGATTCGAGGATTAAACATTAAAGAAAATACGCTACTCAATCGACAAACTCTAATATTCTGGGATTCGACCAGCCCCGACCGATCCAAATATACCCTCACCCCTTGCAAATAAATAATCAGATTGCCAATTCCCCCTTTCATTAGTCAGTAATCCAGTAACTAAGTGTGTCTTCCTCCGACAAAGAATCAAGGTATATCTTCCTTTCTCCTTCAAATGTTCTTTCAGGTAGTATGTAGCCAAGACATCTTTCACCTCAAAAAGCACTAATAAATTGAAAGACATGCATTCAATCGAAAATAAAATCCCCCATGCATTAGGCATCAACTGAGAAGGAGCAACCTCAAAATGATCCAGGACTTCCCAAACTAGTCTTAGTATGGGGAACCTCAGCCCATCAGAGAATGGACGCACGTAAAATCCAATCCACCCCGGAACTTTATAATCAATCCTCTCACTCGACAGAGGTACCCTTAGTTCCAAAGAGTCAGGAAACCTATATTTGCACCTGAGTTCCCTTAGCAGCTTTCCGGTCATTCGACTAGCAGGATTCTTAGATAATAAGTTAGTTGGTTCGCTTGTACTAGGTAATTCACTCGACTCTCCAACTGCTGGTAAAGTCCTCAGTGGTATGGCCTCGGTAGGGACCTCCTGGGATGGCCTAGCCAAGGTAACTATACCAGCCTCAATCAACCCTTGATACAACCAATCTTTATATACTTCATCCTCATTCGTCTCACTCGAAGAAGATCCGACATAACTATCAATA
Source organism: Zanthoxylum bungeanum (assembly GCA_019454045.1). Taxonomy (NCBI): domain Eukaryota; kingdom Viridiplantae; phylum Streptophyta; class Magnoliopsida; order Sapindales; family Rutaceae; genus Zanthoxylum; species Zanthoxylum bungeanum. The sequence continues at coordinate 51,307 of SKCR01046980.1, read as the reverse complement.
TTACCACCTAAGCTACCGAAGGATTCTTCACTCGACTTCCTCCAAACAACAAGCATATAAACACTAAACTCCCTAGCAACCTATTTCTTAAAGATCAAAACCCACAAATACAATTTTCAAAATAGATCTGAAGTCCTAAAGATCAAACAGCCTATACTACCTAAGAACAACTTGAATCTACACTATGAATGTTTAAAGAAAATTAAGAACAAGAGTTGAGTTTTTGAGGAGTACCTTGAAGACTTAAGAGCCCTCCCAACTCGGCCTCTGAAACAGAATTTTGAGAATGAGGCAAATGAACCTTCGAAGCTCTCTTATACACCCTTCTATTTTTGGCGCTCAAATTCCGGCAAAAACTCATCGTAACTAACTCTAGGGTTGCATTAAAATGGCTAGAGAAAAACCTAGAAGCAGTCATAGTGTCGAATGAGAACATAGAAGGCCTGGCAAGAAAAATGGTCACTCAACATAACACACTTGAAAGTCTTAGCTTAAAAGAACATCATAATTATCCGACGTTGTCGAATGTGATTACTCCTGAACCATCATTTGGTTCAGTCGACAGGGGACATTCCCCATAGGCTCATGTGGAGTCAAATTAAAGATATGGACTTCCCTCAGTCCATACGACATGTCGACTCAAATAAAAGCATGGACTTCCTCTGTCCATACGACATGTCGAGTGTGATTACTCCTGAACCATCATCTGGTTCAGTCGACATGGGACATTCCCCATAGGCTCATGTGGAGTCAAATTAAAGATATGGACTTCCCTCAGTCCATACGACATGTCGACTCAAATAAAAACATGGACTTCCTCTGTCCGTACGACATGTCGAGTGTGATTACTCCTGAACCATCATCTGGTTCAGTCGACAGGGGACATTCCCAATAGGCTCATGTGGAGTCAAATTAAAGATATGGACTTCCCTCAGTCCATATGACATGTCGACTCAAACAAAAGCATGGACTTCCTCTGTCCATACGACATGTCGAGTATGATTACTCCTAAACCATCATCTGGTTTAGTCAATAGGGGAAATTCCCTATAGGCTCATGTGGAGTCAAATTAATGATATGGACTTCCCTCAGTCCATACGACATGTCGACTGAAATAAAAGCATAGACTTCCTCTGTCCATACGACATGTCGAGTGTGATTACTCCTGAACCATCATCTGGTTCAGTCGACATGGGACATTCCCCATAGGCTCATGTGGAGTCAAATTAATGATATGGACTTCCCTCAGTCCATACGACATGTTGACTCAAATAAAAGCATGGACTTCCTATGTCTATACGACATGTCGAGTGTGATTACTCCTGAACCATCATCTTGTTCAGTCGACAGGGGACATTCTCCATAGGCTCATATGGAGTCAAATTAATGATATAGGCTTCCCTCAGTCCATACGACATGTCGACTCAAATAAAAGCATGGACTTTCTCTGTCCATACGACATGTCGAGTGTTATTACTCATGAACCATCATCTGGTTCAGTCGACATGAGACATTCCCTATAGGCTCCTGTGGAGTCAAATTAATGATATGGACTTCCCTCAGTCCATACGACATGTCGACTGAAATAGATGCATGGACTTCCCTCTATCCATACGACATGTCGAGTGTGATTACTCATGAACCATCATCTGGTTCAGTCGACAAGGGACATTCCTCATAGGCTCCTGTAGAGTCAAATTAATGATATGGACTTCCCTCAGTCCATACGACATGTCGAGTCAAATAGATGCATGGACTTCCCTCTGTCCATACGACATGTCGAGTGAGATTAACTCCTAAAGCCTTCAACAGGTTCGGTCAACCAGAGACACCCCATTGGCTCATGTCGAATCAAAATGAGACATGAATTATTTCTCCCTCAGTCTATACGACTATGTTGATTGAAGTTACCTCCTGAAATATCATATGTACCTATCAACCAGGAATACCCATCGAATGATTCAAGACAGAATAATTGAAGACAAGCTCCCTTAGTTCGTACGATGGAACATCATGTGGATTAGCTTTGAACCTCTGTCAGGATCAGTAAAACAACTACCCATGTCTTGATTCATTTGACATGCTCGAAGGTACTCTCAAAGTCTAGGGCTTCTAGACATAAAGAGTAGGGGACACACTGTAAGGGCCAAAATTGGGCCCAAAGGTAAAATCAAAATTTTACCCCAGGGCCAACCATCAAGCCCGAAGCCCATTAACGGATCCGACCCAAAAGATTAAACTAAGAGGCTTCACGGGCCCAAACTCATCATCATCGGGGTAACCAACAGACATCAGTTACCAGATCAAGAGGAAATCTGAACTCATAAATATCATCATAAAGTCATCGGTTACCAGACATAAACTATCCATTAAATCGCTAGTTACAATAACTCCAACGGGAAAAGAGAGACCCCATATCATGAGGCTTATAAAAGAGGAGCCAAGGCATAAAGAAAATGGAGACGTTTTGACATAATCACTTATCACCGAATAAATTATAATACCCTACCCTCACAGAAAATAGAGGGAGACTGAGGTAAATTCTGGCCTTGTTCTCCTTACTTCAGACTTTCCATATTACTGACTTGAGCGTCGGAGTGCCTACAGTTTCCACCACACCGGTGGGCAGTAACCTCCTTACTCTTACTACCCTTATTTTACAGATTCGTTAGTGCCATTCATCTTAATTCTCGATTGTGGATCTCGGCCGAAATCAGCATCCACATTGTGTATTTGGATGTGTATATGATACATATAAAATCTCATGTTGATTGGATTTCATTTGGATGTGTTTTGAACATGGAAAATACAAAATGCACAATTTTGGCCTTATGGAGGCTCTCGGCCTTGATGATGATTTTTGGGGTTTCATGTTGTAATTTGAATTTCATTGTGTAAGACATGTTAAATTCATATTGTTAATGATTTGGAATCATCCGAAATTGTTTTTGAACAATTTAGAAATAAAATTAACAAAATGTTTTGGTTTAGGGGCAATTCGGTAATTGCAAAAAAATTTGATTTATTGTGCAATATTTCATAATTTGTAAATTGGATAATTAAATAAATTAGTTTATTTAATTTATCCGAGAAAAATTTTTGAAATCGGAAAATTTTGATTTTCCACTATTCCGTTGCGTTACCGGATTTCCGCTATAAAACCCCTAGAAATGGTATCAGAGCTTGTCTGATTCTAGGACCCCTAATATGATTAGCCCTTTAAATTCAATGTTTAATCATGTTTTCTTAACTTTATACATGCATGTTTTAATCTAATTTGATTAGATTTAGGGTGTATGACACTTAGCGGAAAAACCCTGATTAATAAGGTTTAAATGTAATTATGTATTTGATGCATGTTATGTGGTCCGTCTTGTCAATACAGTTTATAAATATTTCTCTGTGACTACATCCGAGACCGTGCCTCTACTGTGAGGGTGTAGCCGATAGAGATTTATTAATACCCGATGTATATCAGATACTAGATAAATTCAAGCGAAAGCGGAATCCTGAACGTGCCCTAGTTGTCAGGGTTACGCAAGTAGCTTGAGTTTATCATTGACGAGTTTGACCTTGGTACGTCTCCTTGTGGGCCTGCCTTAGCAGTCACAACGAGAAATGACCAGGACCGGAAAGCCATGAGTCATTATTGAGTGATTGACAAATGAGTTGTCTACCTGATGAATATACGTAGGCGAGACCGTGCCTCTACTGTGAGCTGAAATATATTAACGGGATCCACTTTTCACTATTTGTATTTAATTTAATTATTAAATCTTTGTATTCTGTTTGGGGATTACAGTATTGCATGATTTAGTGGATGAGAATTTTTAGATTAAAAATCCATGATCTAGTTTATGCTTTTGATATTATATGAAACTGCTTAATTTCTGCTAACCGTTTTTCGTGATCTATATGATAGATTTGAGATGGCGGCACCATCCACTAATCAGTTTGCGCGAATGCTTGATACGAACAAACTCAAAGGCACTGATAACTTCACCGATTGGGAATTGGATTTGAGGATTGTCCTCGACTCGGAGAAGTTGGGATATGTTCTTGAGGGTCTACTGCCCCTTGCTGTGGCAGAGGATGATACATCGGAAGAATGCGAAGTCTTCCAAGCTTGGAAGGATGATGATTTAAAAGTTAAATCATACATCTTAAGTTCGCTTTCACCGGGGCTCAAGAAACAATACTATTGCATGTCAGATACTTAGAGTATGATGACTCGATTAAGAGAATCGTTTGAGAACCAATAACAAGTTATTGTTCATAAGGTCATAATGGAATTATTCCATGCGTGGTTGGATGAGGGGCAAGCTGTTAGCCCACATGTTCTTTAGATGATCAATTTGATTGATCAATTGAGGCAACATAATCTCATTCTGAATGACATTCTCGGTAGGAGTGTCATTCTTGGTTCGCTCCCAGCTTCTTATCGCTAGTTTGTGATGTACTTTCACATGAACGAGATTTTCTGCACCTACCAAGAGCTGCATAAGATGCTACTCACGATGGAAGAGGACCTCAAGAATGGAGTATCGACTCGCCCTCCGAGACCTACTTCTCTATCTGCTTCTTCCCAAACTTGGTCAAAGGGAGAGAAGAAGAAAGGGAAGAAGAAGAAGGGTCTCGATCCTCAACTAAAGTCAAAGATAGAAAAGCCCAATAGGGTTTCTGAAGACAAATTCCATCACTGCAGTAAAGTCGGGCACTAGAAAAGGAACTGCCCTGACTACATTGCCCAACTGAGGAGGGAGAGAGCATCTACATCAGGTACATTTATTTTTCTAGTTATTGATTTATCTTTGGCTTATGAAGCCGTTACATCCAGCTGGATTTTAGATTCTGCTTGTCCCATTCACATTTGCAATTCATTGCAGGTGCTGAAGAAAAGTAGAAGACTGAAGCCTGAAGAGATACAGTTGCGATTCAGGAGTTGAGACTCTCTGGATGCAGTTGCAGTGGGAGTATGCGAGATCTCATTACTGAATGAGACACTTTTGTTATATGACTGTCATATTTTGTACCTGGATGTGTAGCTAATATTATTTCTCTTTTTGTATTAGATACAGAAGGTTATCGTATTAATATTAAAAACTTTTCTTTGTATTTATATGATAAAAGTAATATTCAGATCCTTTGTTGTCCAAACCAGCATAGTCATTATACATTGTAAACTTCAAAAGATATTTTAAATACTGTAGTTAATAAACGTAGTTTACTTGTAATTAATATTACTGAACTTTGGCATATGCGGCTGGGTTACATAGGCGTTAAACGTCTTACCCAATTGGTTAGGAATGGTTTGATACCAGATCTTACCATTGAATCATATCCAACTTGTGAATCATGTATTCAGGGTAAAATGACTAAAGCCTCATTTTCTGGTGTTGGACACCGTGCCACTAACTTACTGGAACTCGTACATTCTAATGTATGTGGTCCACAAAGTCAGACTGCTCACAGTGGTTATTCGTACTTCGTTACCTTTATCGATGATCTGTCACGGTACGGTTATGTCTATTTGATGCGACATAAATCGGAAACCTTTGAAAAGTTCAAAGAATTCCGAAATGAAGTAGAAAAACAAACTGGTCAATATATTAAATGCCTTCGATCTGATCGAGGCGGAGAATATATGAGTGGTGAGTTCATTGATTATATGGAGGAGAATGAGATTTTCGCTCAATATACTCATCCAGGTACTCCACAGCACAATGGAGTGTCTGAGAGGAGAAATCAAACTTTATTGGATATGGTTCGATCAATGTTGAGTTTTACAGATTTGCCCTATTACTTAAGGGGCTACTCTCTTTTAACAGCTGCACATCTTTTGAATAAGATTCATTTCAAAATATTTTCCTACGATACTGTATGAGATATGGTTCGGTAGGAGACCAAATCTTAGTTACATTAAGCTTTGGGGTTGTCCTGCCTATGTCAGGGTGACTCAGCAAGATAAGCTTTCGCCTCGAGGGCAAAAGTTTAGGTTTGTCGGATATCCTTCGAATACGATGGGATATATGTTCTATGATACCGAGCATCGAAATGTGTTCGTAGCTCGCTTCGTAAAATTTCTAGAAGTAGAATTTATGTCAGAAGGTGGTAATTATAGACAGGTTGAACTTGATGAAGTCTAACCTGAAAACAACGAACCAACGGAGGAACCTGAAGTTCAAGTAGATGAAGTACCTTCAACACACCCACTCCATAGGTCAGAAAGGGTATCTAGACCTCTTGAACGCTTGTATTTGATACAAGAAAATAGTATAGATGTTCTCTTAGTAGAAGAGACTGATCCTTTCACCTATAGAGAATCAATGTTGGACATTGACTCCGTGAAATGGCAAAGTGAAATGAAATCCAAGATAGATTCAATGCATGAGAATCAAGTTTGGGACTTGGTTCCGCTTCCCGAAGGAATTGTTCTTATCGGTTGTAAATTGGTTTACAAGAGGAAGCGAGGGCCTGACGGTAAGGTTGAAACTTACAAGGCTCGACTAGTAGCAAAAGGTTACACGCAGCGACCTGGCGTTGACTATGATGAAACTTTTTCACCAGTAGCATTGCTTAAGTCTATTCGGATTTTGCTTTCTATATCTGCGTATCATGACTACGAGATTTGGCAAATGGATGTCAAAACGGCTTTTCTTAATGGATTTCTTGATGAAGAAATCTATATGGAACAGCCGGAAGTTTTTGCGTCCAGCGAAAACTCGGGTATGGTGTGTAAGCTTAAGAAGTCCATTTATGGACTTAAACAAGCTTCATGAAGTTGGAATCTTTGATTCGATGAGATTATTAGATCGTCTGGTTTTCTCAAGAATTCGGAAGAATCCTGTGTGTATCAGAAGGCCAGTGGGAGCATGGTCGTATTTTTAGTCCTATATGTTGATGACATCCTAATCATTGGGAATGATTTAGGTATGTTACAAAGCGTCAAAGCGTACCTCTGTAAGAATTTCTCCATGAAGGACCTGCGAGAAACTTCCTATGTTTTAGGGATAAAACTCTATAGAGATAGACAAAGGAAGCTGATTGGGTTATCCCAATCAACGTACATAGATAAGATCTTGGAACAGTATAATTTTGGTAACTATAAGACAACAAACATACCGTTCAGACATGGAATTCATCTGATGAGTGGTATTTATATCACTATTTCCCACTCATTTAATCCAATATTTTGTATAGTTTCTTGAGTTTTGTGAATGTTTTGATGTGTTTTGTGTTATTTTGTAGATAAATAAAGTTTCAGGACATTCTGGAGGTGATTTGGAGTAAAACAGTGAAAATTGGTGAAAAAAGGGCATTTTGGTAATTTTCAGCGTCGCGCTGCCCAGACCTTCCGCGTCGCGACGCCCAGCATGCGCCGAATCTGCTAACGTGCGCCTGGTCAACTGATCATGATTTGAGAAGTTTGACTTTGCTAAAATGCGCCGTGGCACGTGTCACTATCACAACGAATCTGCTAACGTGCGCCGTGCCACGTGTCAACATCATATGCTGCCGACACTTTGACTTGACACGTGTCGCCTTGTCATCAGCCATGTCAGCGGTCAACGAGTCAACATGCCATGTGTCATGCCATGTCATCAGCCACGTCACAAGGTCAACCAAGTCAACTTGACACCTCAGCATCAGCCAATCACCGCGTGACACGTGTCGCCACGTGTCGCAATCCTATTGTGCCGACAATTGCAACACACGCCAACACACGCCAGCGCCACGCCATCGCCACGTCAGCGCCATGTCATCGCCACATCAGCATGACGTCATCAATGACGTCATCACAATAATTGAGTCTTAGCCGCCTTGTCGCTTGAACAGTCAGCCGCCTTGCTACGTGTCGCCTTCTCATTGTGCCACGTCGACAAATCCAGCGTCGCGACGCTGAGGTCCTTGGCGTCGCGACGCCCGAACAGTGAAAATTCTGCCTATAAATTCAGCGCGAAATTTCAGATTTTAATACACCTCTCTCTCTCTTGATTTCTCTCTCTAGAGGGAGTTTCTCTCTCTAGAATTTTTATTTTTATTTTTAGTTTTTTTAATTTATTTATTTGTAATTTATTTTAATTACCATTTGTAATAATAGTAATTTAATTTTTACTTTTTACAGTTTTTACTATTCATGAGAAAGTAATTTCCCGGCTAGGGTGAAAGGTAATTCTTTTACTGTTACTATTTAGATTAATCTCCCTTAAAAATAATATATTTACACTTTAAAATACTGATTAATAAAGGATACTGCTATATTGGTCGGTTGGTATATTTATTTTCTGTTGGTTTGAACCTGATTAATCAAGGATACCGCCAGATTGGTCGGTTGATAAATTTATTTTGGTACCGCCTTTATGGCTGGATTATGGACAAATATTACCGCCTATATGGCTGGTTGGACTTAATTGGACTTAATCAGGATACCGCCAGATTGATTGGTCGGTTGGTTAAATAATATCACAAGTTTATATATTATTTTATGGGAGACATCTAAATTAGTAGTAAGTAAAAGTAATTCCTTTTACCTTAGCATTTTTTTTATTGCAATTTAATTTTCAGTATTTACTTTTCAGCATTTTTACTTTATGTCTTTTACTTTTCAGTATTTTTACTTTATGTCTTTTATCTTTCAGTTATTAGTCCTAGTTATGTGTTGTAACTAAATAGTTATCTGGGGTTGTGATAAATTTCAATATCACCAGTTTATAAGGGTTAGATTATAGTTTGGGTAATATAATGATTTATTTATTGAGTCTTAATCTTAATGCTTTTTATTAACCGATCACTAATAAAATTGATTAGGTAAACTTAAAATGAACTAGACATAGAGATTTTAAGTTTAAAACCTTAGACTCAATAGCCCACGATCTTCCTTGAGGATAGATAACCCTTTAATAGATTTCCTTACAGGATAGGAATATACCTGTCGGGCGAGGGTAGCCATAATTGGAACTTAATCTTAATGAATCCAGATAATGTGGTTGACATAGGAATATGGTTCAATTGGGTTATACTGGGTATTTGTGTCTGACCATCGACAGATGCTTTCGCATAATTTCGTGTTCCAGGTTAATAAATCATTGTATTTCCTAACTATATAATAATCACTTCCTCTTTAAAATGATATTGGAATAAATCACAACCCTAGATCTTGTGTCTTTTGTTATTTTCTTTAGTATTTTCTTTTGTCTTTTTATTTATTTATTTATTTTGCAAAGCCACATTCAACCAAACAAACAAACAATCTCTCTCATCTCCATTTAATTAGATATTTGTAAATAAATAGATTCAACAATTAATAACAACAGTAGGAATTAAGTCCTCGTGGGATCGATATTTTTATACTACTTGAACGATACGTGCGCTTGCGTTATACGTGTGTGTTTACGCCGGTCAGCGTCGCGACGCCCGAACAGTGAAATTTTTGCCTATAAATTCAGCGCGAAATTTCAGATTTCATATACCTCTCTCTCTCTTGATTTCTCTCTCTAGAGAGAGTTTCTCTCTCTAGAATTTTTATTTTTATTTTTAGTTTTTTTTTTATTTATTTATTTGTAATTTATTTTAATTACCATTTGTAATAATAGTAATTTAATTTTTACTTTTTACTTTTTACAGTTTTTACTATTCATGAGAAAGTAATTTCCCAGCTAGGGTGAAAGGTAATTCTTTTACTGTTACTATTTAGATTAATCTCCCTTAAAAATAATATATTTACATTTTAAAATACTGATTAATAAAGGATACCGCTATATTGGTCGGTTGGTATATTTATTTTCTGTTGGTTTGAACCTGACTTAAAACGGATACCGCCAGACTGGTCGGTTGGTAAATTATTTTTGGTTCCGCCTTAATGGCTGGTTGGACTTAATTTGACTTAATCAGGATACCGCCAGACTGGTCGGTTGGTAATATTCTCACAAGTTTATATATTATTTTATGGGAGATATCTAAATTAGTAGTAGTAAAAGTAATTCCTTTTACCTTAGCATTTTATTTTATTGTAATTTACTTTTCAGCATTTTTACTTTATGTCTTTTAATTTTATGTTTTTACTAGTCCTAATTATGTGTTAGTTTTCTAAGGTTGTGATGATTTTCAATATCACCAGTTTATAAGGGTTAGATTATAGTTTGGGTAATATAATGATTTATTTATTGAGTCTTAATCTTAATGCTTTTTATTAACCGATCACTAATAAAATTGATTAGGTAAACTTAAAATGAACTAGACATAGAGATTTTAAGTTTAAAACCTTAGACTCAATAGCCCACGATCTTCCTTGAGGATAGATAACCCTTTAATAGATTTCCTTACAGGATAGGAATATACCTGTCGGGCGAGGGTAGCCATAATTGGAACTTAATCTTAATGAATCCAGATAATGTGGTTGACATAGGAATATGGTTCAATTGGGTTATACTGGGTATTTGTGTCTGACCATCGACAGATGCTTTCGCATAATTTCGTGTTCCAGGTTAATAAATCATTGTATTTCCTAACTATATAATAATCACTTCCTCTTTAAAATGATATTGGAATAAATCACAACCCTAGATCTTTGTGTCTTTTGTTATTTTCCTTAGTATTTTCTTTTGTCTTTTTATTTATTTATTTATTTTGCAAAGCCACATTCAACCAAACAAACAAACAATCTCTCTCATCTCCATTTAATTAGATATTTGTAAATTAATAGATTCAACAATTAATAATAACAGTAGGAATTAAGTCCTCGTGGGATCGATATTTTTATACTACTTGAACGATACGTGCGCTTGCGTTATACGTGTGTGATCTTTCAAAGAAGATGAGTCCACAAACAGAAGATGAGAAGGTTAGAATGTCTAACCAACCTTATGCTTCGTGTTTGGGTAGCATAATGTATGCCATGTTATGTACAAGGCCTGATATTAGTTTCGCTGTTAGCGTAACTAGTCGATATCAGTCCAATCTAGGTAATGACCATTGGATGGCCATTAAACATATCTTGAAGTATCTAAAAGGTACTAAGGATAAGTTAATAATTTATGGAGGAAACGAACTGCGAGTTAACGGGTATACGGATTCCGATTTCCAATCGGATCCCGATGATAGAAAGTCTACATCTGGATTCGTATTTACCCTTAACGGAGGTACAGTTTGTTGGAAGAGTTCCAAACATGGATCAACAACAGATTCCACCACTGAGGCGGAATATATTGCAGCTTCTGAAGCTACAAAAGAGGCTGTGTGGATAAAGAACTTTGTCACAGAATTGGGAGTTGTCCCAAGTATCGAGAATGCGATTCCGTTATACTGTGATAATAATGGAGCCATTATGCAAGCAAAGGAACCGAGGGCGCATCAGAAGTCGAAGCATGTGGAACGCAAATACCACATCATTCGAGAGATTGTGTCGCAGGGGGATATTGTCGTGTGTAAGGTACCGAGTGAAGATAATGTAGCAGACCCGCTGACGAAGGCCATACCTCCGAAGTTGTTTGATAAACACGTGGAGTCGATGCGTATTAGATGCAATCGTTATTGGCACTAGAGCAAATGAGAGTTTTTGTTGGGGTTGGTGCTCAGAGAGCCAATTCCCGATTGTATTTCTTTATGAATACTACTGTATAATGTTATTTTTATGAATAATATATGCAGTTTCTATAATATAATGTATCTTTTAATATGGTAAAGATGTAATGACCTTGGAATGACTAGTCACGGTGCTGTTGCAAAAGCGTCACAACTGACATTGAGTAGTATCATGATGTTGTCATTCTCAGACAGTTCCTGGTCAAGGTTTACACTACTTGGTCAGTAAAGTAAACCCGTTGAGACCGGTACATGTCGTATACTGGAATATATGATTCCAATGGTTTCTCAATGAACCATAAGTCTTGGAGACTAGTATAGACGTGTAGGTGTTTATAGCGGATAAACATTGAATGACTCACCGAAGATTCTTAATGGATAGTACACCAACGTCAATAAAAATCTTATCGGGTTGAGTAGCACTTGTGATTCTTCGACTTGAGATACCACTGTGGGCGCATGAGACATCTTCCACACTTAGATGGCATTCACGTCACCGATCTATTTAGATCAAACCTCCGCATGTTCGTTGGGTGTGGATAGATCCTCAGGGTGTCATATGTGTATCGAGATAGGATCCGTCAGTTCTGTGTATCAGAGTATGGGTAGTCCATATGATTAGCAATCAGATAAAAACTATGGGCCCGTGGTACATTTTAGAAGTCAATTCTAAATGTTCTTTTTTGAGATTGCTAATAGAGACGTCGATGGGCTAATCCCTATAGAGATTTGACGTTTACATCTATATCTCTGGGATATATCCGGATACCTGTGATGGAGGAATTATACATTTGCCATGACCTCAACATGCATGATTCAGCGAGTTTATTCGTGATCGTCATAATTTACGGGTGGATAAATTATGGACACGAAATTGGATTTCGTGACGGATATACCTGAATCTAGAGAGTCTCACTAATGAAATACACTCGTAGAGCACTAGGGCAACATTTATAAATAATATTGATTATTTATAAAGTCGTTTAAAGGTTAAACACAAAGTACATGTGTTGGGACCCGATAGTCATTTCCTAATTTTTTTGTATTTGCATTTAATGTTAGATTAATTCAAATACACATTAATTAATTGTCAAATTGAGATATTGACTAATATCATAAATATATATATATATATGTATTTAATATTTAATGTAAATATAATACATATTTGGTATATATTGTTTTGTTTTCTTTTAGGGTTTCCTAACATTGAAACACTTATCAAAATACTCCATTAAAAGGAAAACAAAGAAGCTTGGGAGAAAAGAAAAGAAAACAAAGGAAAGCTTGGAATTTAGTAAGTTTTTCCAACTTACTATTAGAGAGGAAAATGTTCCTTGAGTTCTAGGCAACATGCTATGAGTTTCTTATGTTTTTCTATTCTTTATTCTTTGTGTTTTTGGTGGATGGATGTTTGATAATGGGGTTGATCATGTATTAAGTTCAAAGAATGCTTCTAATATGTTAATAAAAATACTTTTGATAGTTTAAGAAACTTGTTGCCAATCTAGAGTTATTGACCCACTATTAAATAACCTAGATTTGTTCTATAATTGTTTCATTGTGGTGAGGCTTGATTGGAATGGAAGAAACATGATTAAAGTATTGGATTTAACCAATTTGGTCTAATTTGTCCAATTTGATGATATTGAAAAATTAGGGTGTAAGACCACTTCCAAATTTGGGGATTTTCATTTATATTGTGTATTTGGATGTTTATATGATACATATAAAATCTCATGTTGATTGGATTTCATTTGGGTGTGTTTTGAACATGGAAAATGCAAAATGCACAATTTTGGCCTTAGTGAGGCTCTCGGCCTTGATGATGATTTTTGAGGTTTCATGTTGTAATTTGAATTTCAATGTGTAAGATATGTTAAATTCATATTAGTAATGATTTAGAATCATCCAAAATTATTTTGAATAATTTAGGAATAAAATAAACAAAATGTTTGGTTTAGGGGCAATTCGGTAATTGCACAAAAATTTGATTTATTGTGCAATATTTCATAATTTGTAAATTGGATAATTAAATAAATTAGTTTATTTAATTTATCTGAGAAAAATTTTTGAAATCGGAAAATTTTGATTTTCCACTGTTCCGCTGCGTTATCAGATTTCCGCTATAAAACCTCTAGAGTTTCGTCGCGTTGGAAAATACGTGGTTTCGAGAACCAATTATGTGATTCCTGTTTATATCATTCTACGCATAAAAGATTCTTATTTAGGCTATAAAACTTTTAAATGTACTCCGATTGAGGTGATTCTTGAACCATCAGACTTTTTTTTCCGTTACGAACAACTTTTACGTTGAATACTTTTTGAAAGTTACATCAGAAAGGCTTCAAAATTATGAATTTTTGAGAATATTCCATGGTAGGGACTTAATTGTAATTTTTAGGGGTCAGAATGTAATTTTTCGAAATTATCTACAACAAGTCCATAGTTTCCAGAAATTGCTAAAATGGCAAAACTTTCCAAAGTACCCAAGTCGACCCCCTAACCCTAAATTTCGTCCTTGGCTTCGCTGGTCACGCCACGGCCAGTCGGCCACCGCTGGCCGGCGAGACCATCCATTGGGGTGCGCCGGCCACCCCTCCACCTTGTGGTGGTCGGCGGCAGCCCCAAGTTCGCCGAAAAACGGTGATAATGAGAGAGAAACATGCGGGCCTCGGTATCTCGATTACGGCTCGACGCTTCATTTCACAGCCCAAGCCACCCGCCAAATCGAAGCTCTCGAAGAGTACTACAAGGTTGCATTGTCGGTTTTGCAGAATTGTGCTTGGTTTCACGTGAATCGAGTGAAGAAGATTCAGATTAATAGTGACCCACAATGAACAGTAACTCCGATCGGAATTTCGTCGATTCCACCACGTTCGTGGGATCGTTTGGAGTCCGTATATGCCCTCGTAATCTCGGTAAGACATCCCGTTATAAATCCGTAAATTTCAATTTTATAGTTAAATGTTCGAATGTATCCAGTAGCTTCGTAGAGTAGAGTATTGATATAAATTGAATTGTTTGAGTATTAGTATATTGAATATGAGAATTTGGTAGAATCCGAGTGAAAACAGAACGAGTTTGATCGATCCAATAAAATATGTAAGTTTTTTATAAAATTGGGTTTTTGCGTAAAAAAATGTGTTTGGTTTTGATGATAGTTATGAGTTATTTATGATATTACAAACATGTTTGGATAAATCCAGGAAGGTTCGGAGGGTTCGAGACCCTTCCGTAGCGTTTACAGAAACTTTTTCGGAAGATTTTCTAAAAACACATAAATCGAGAACTTAAGTTAACTGACTATTTGGGTTAGTTTTTAACGATGTTTTTAAGATTACTGAAACTGAAAGTATTGAAATTGCACTTGATTTGGTTATTCCAGAAAGATCCGAAATTTTATCATTGTTTAGTTGAGAACTCCGTATGTCGTGTCTCTGACGACAGTTCGCCATTTGTTTTGACAGGTGTGACTAGAACCTGGAGTGTTCGCGAAGCCAGGTAAGTAACTCATGCGATGAGAGCTCTTAATGGGTGATTTCATGTTTCGAATATACATATATATTTGTGTATAGATGATTGATATGTTACGTTAAACAGAAGATAGTTAAGAAGTAGTTTGAGAAGGAGTTCAAGGTTATGTGTAGTTAAATGAAACGACCATTGCAAGTATGGATTTTGTTATTATCATGATATGAAGTAATAGGTTTAATAATATTAATGTCTGTGTGTATGCATTGATGTGTTGAAGTGAAATGTTTGATAAGCTTAATGTCTATGTGTATGTATGAATTTATGTAAATGTATGAATCTGTAACGATATGAAATTATGTATGTGAATGAATATGAAAATGTATAAGTATATGAGTATGTATTCGTATATGCATATTGATAAGCGGAAAATATATCAATATTTACCGCCCCTTTTACTTAATATTTTATATAGTTTATCGAGTTTTGTGCATATTTTGATGTGCTTTGTGTTATTTTGTAGATAAATAAGATTTTGGGACTCAATGGAATCAATTAGGGCTAAAACGGTGAAAAACGGACAAAAATAGCAAAAATAGAAATTCGCGTCGCGTCGCTCACACCTTTTGCGTCGCGATGCGACTCAGTTACTATGTTACCGACACTCATCATCACCACGTCGGCACATCCGTCATCATCACGTCATCATAACGTCAGCCAATAATTCAGCCTAACAACACGTCATCACTTACGTCATCATGACGTCAACATAATAATTCAGTCTGTCGACATGCGTCGTTCCAAGCGTCAGCGTAGCGACACCAAGCCTTCACGCGTCGTGACGCCGAGCCAATAATTCAGTCTACCGACAGCTGCGTGCCATGTGTCAACATCTCAGTAAATCCGCGTACATGTGTCAAAAAAACAACGCACATCGCGACGCGCAACCCTTCACGCGTCACGACGCGCAAGGTCAAATTTTTCCTATAAATAAAAGCTGATTTCATTTGAATTCTTCATACTTTCTTCTAAGGATTTTCTTAAAAATACTAAGAAGATAGTATATTGTTTGTTTATTTTCAGCTTTCTTGTATTTAATTTTTATTTTAAGCAATAAATCTTTCTTTGTTTTACTTTAAAGTATGAGTAGGTAACTTCTTTCTGTTGTGGTGAAAGGTGAAGCTTTTATTATTATAATTTAGATTAATCTCCCTTAGTTATAATATATAAATTATCTTAAAACCTGACTTAATGGGATATCGCCTTTATGGTCGGTTGGACTTAATTAAATTAATTTTAACCTGACTTAATTGGATACCGCCTTTATGGTCGGTTGGAATTAATTAAAAATCTGGCTTAATCAGGATACCACCTATATGGTCGGTTGGTAATATAATGCAGATTTATATATTATAATAAGGGAGATTTCTAAATTAGAAGTAATAAAAGTGGATCCCCTAACCCCAATATGTTATTTTATTGTTAATTTTACCTTTTTAATATTCAATTAAATGCATAATGTTTTCTTTATTTATGTCTTTAATAATCCTATATATGTGTTGTAACTAAATATCTTATCTAGGGTTGTGATAATTCCAATATCACTGGTTTATAAGTTGGTTATTTTGTGTCTTGAGTAATATATTGTCTTTAGTAAACATCACCAATCAAATAACAATCGAATTAATTAGATACTCGTAGACATTTAGCTTTATAAATTAATAGCATAGGTATTAAGTCCCCGTGGGATCGATATATTTTATAATACTTGAGCGATACATGCGTTTGCGTTATGTGTGTGCTTACCACTGGTCAAGATTTTGGCGTCGTTGCCGGGGACTTATTCATCTTTTATTATTAATTTTGGGGTTAGATACTTTACTTGTGTCTAATTTGTTTTTACTTATTATTTTTGTTTTCTTGTGTTTCAGGTTCTCAAACACTACATGAGAAAAACCAGAAGCTTTGAAATCCATCCGTTTGACCCAGAAATTGAAAGAACAATCAGCCAATTGAGAAGGGAAATACGAGAAGGCGAGAAGGCCAAGAAGCACCAATCAACATGAACAATCAAGAACCTGAACCTTTGGAAGTTGCACCACCAATTCTCATTCGAGACAGAACAATTC
Organism: Zanthoxylum bungeanum; assembly: GCA_019454045.1. Taxonomy (NCBI): domain Eukaryota; kingdom Viridiplantae; phylum Streptophyta; class Magnoliopsida; order Sapindales; family Rutaceae; genus Zanthoxylum; species Zanthoxylum bungeanum. The sequence continues at coordinate 34,124 of SKCR01046980.1, read as the reverse complement.
TGGTGGTTGACGGCTTTATATCATGTATTGTACTTCCACCCTTACCAGCAAATGCGTGTGACATCAAAACATGAATTCAGATGATACAACAATGAGTCCAGTTTAGGGGAAGTGCAACTGAAGATCCTAATGCCCACATCAGCAACTTCCTGGAAGTTCGTGGCACATTCAATTACAAGCGAGCGTCAGAAGAAGCAATGAGACTCCGTGTGTTCCCATATTCCTTGAAAGACAAAGCTAAGGCTTGGCTACATTCACTACCAGCAGGTTCCATCGCAACTTGGAACATTCTTGCCACCAAATTCCTTGCAAAATATTTTCCCCCAGCCAGAACAGCAAAGCTGAGGAACGACATCACATCTTTTGTGCAACATGACTCAGAATCCTTTTGCGAAACATGTGAAAGATACAAGGAATTGCTCCGAAAATATCCTCACCATGAGATTGCAAAGTGGCTACAAGTCCAAACCTTCTACAATGGACTTTTTAGACTAATGAGAACTACAATAGATGCTGCTGCTGGAGGAGCATTAATGGCAAAATGAGAAGATCAGGCCTGGGACTTAATTGTAGAAATGGTCAACAATAATTCATTATGGCCAACAGAAAGGAGCATGATCCAACGAATAGCAGGAATCCACGAAGTATGAGCCAATACAACAATGAATGTCAAGCTGGATCAGATTTGTAAAAATCTAGAAACTCTTAATATGAAGATTAATACTGGATCCACAAGTTCACCATATAGAGAAGCACCAGAGGCAGAATCTTACAACCAACATGATAAGACTGCGAACTATGTCAGTAATTTCAATAGACGGGGAAAAAATCCATATTCCAATACCTACAACCCAGGTTGGAGAAATCATCCTAATTTTGTATGGAGGAACAATTCAGGACAAAGGAACAATCCACCACCATGATTCCAATAGCAGAATAAAGGCCAGGAGTATGAAAAAGAACCAGGAATAGCAAAAGTACTGGCCCAGTTGAAAAATCTAGAAGAAAAATACGGTGCTTTAGCAGCTATGGTTCAAAATCAAGCAGCATTGAATCAAAGCCAATCAGCTTCTATAAAGGCACTAGAGAATCAAATGGGACAACTGGTCAATGCTTAGAGTTACAGACCGCAAGGTACCTTTCCTAGCAACACAGAACCAAATCCAAGGAACAGAGGGAATGAGCAATGCCAAGCCATCACGCTGAAAAGTGACACTAAAATCAACAAAGATGTTGGAATCAAGGCATCTACTGAGGATGTTCCAAAAGAAAGTAGCAAAGCAAATCCATAGATGGAGGAAAAATAGGCTAAAGAAAATGATCGAGAAAAATTTACTCCACCTCCACCTTTTCCACAACGTCTATAAAAACACAGATTTGACAAGTAGTTTGCTCGATTCTTGGAGATCTTTAAAAAACTGAATATCAACATTCCAATTGCAAAAGCGTTGGAACAAATGCCAAGCTATGTCAAATTCATGAAAGATATTCTGTCACGAAAGCGAAGATTGGGAGATTACGAGACGGTAGCATTGATAAAAGAATGCAGCGCCATCATTCATAGGAAGCTTCCCCCAAACTTTAAAGATCATGGCAGTTTCACCATCCCTTGCACCATAGGAGAACATTACTTCGGTAAGGCATTGTGTGATTTAGGTGCTAGCATTAACTTGATGCCTTTGTCTATTTACAGGAAACTGCAGATTGGAGAAACAAAGCCTACCTCAGTCACTCTGTAAATATCCATATTCGGGAATCCTCCCACTTTACACATTTTCAAAGGTTACGTATTTCATACATCGTTACCACTCATGCTATTTTAAAACAAAACACATCGAATCAAACATTTCATATAAAAAACACATCAACTTGTTATCTTAATTCATACTCATTAATAGGTACACACTCAAACCATTTTAAACTCATCCATCAATAGAAGAAGAAAGTCGTACACGGATTATATACGGCCAATCATATGCATCATCAGAAACGAAGAACATAACATATGTTCTTTACACGCAATCAAATACAATACCAAAATATAAACTTAACACAAATTTCATACTATCTATATCGTCCACAATAAAAAATGGGACGCATTCATTTCTCATCATATAATTCCATATTATATCTATAACAGATACCAACCTCAAAGTTTACATAGGTACATATACAATGGCACGTACAACATTGTATGGCTGACAACAAAGTGTACATAGCATTCACTATACTCATAAGATCCATGTCTAACTATAAACTTACATGCGTATTCTTATAACGAACTTAATCTTTTATATCAACCAATACATCCATTGTCACAGCCGGAAGTGACAAATAATCTTACATACTTTTATGATGTTGATAGTCTGAAATCTGTCAACCTATGTCATTATTCAAAATAGAAAAAGTAAAACGATCTCTTTCAAAAATCATTTCGAAAATATATTTGAAAAACTCTTTTACTGTAATTAAAATCAGTTTCAAAATCCATTATCGTAAAATCATATCGAGCATCTAGCATATTCAACTGGACGAAACATAAACAAGAATCCAAGGCCCGACATGCGCACAGATCGAACAATGAACGAAACGATCCTCTGTCGACAAGGTAGCGGGTCAATCCATTTCTAATGGATGAGACCTTAAACAAGCACCCCGACGGAAACATATGATGAGTCGTAAAAACATAAAAACATTCATCAAGCGTTGGGGCGGAAACATATCATATTGTATAATATCATAAGCAATATTAAAATGCATCATAATCAAAATGTAATTCTTTTGAAATTATTATTCCCCCCAAAACATAAATGTGTAATCAAAAATAAATCTTTAATGGAAATTTTTCAAAATACATAACGATCGTCCACAGACTGGACAATGTTTGGACCATGCCGATAGGGTAGTGGGCCAACCATTTCCTTATGTTCTGGACCCAATAGCAAGTGTCCCGGTGAAGCCGGAACGAAACATATACAAGCACCACGAAAGGTCAAAAATAAAAAAATCATCAAGCACCGTGGCATAAATAAATTTTCGAGCGTCTCGACGGAAACAAGTTTTACAGTTTAAAAACATCAAAATCATTTTCGAGCATCGAGACAGAAACATAATATCAAACACCCCGACGGAAAATATCGATAAATCTCAAAACATGAAAACGTAAAAAAAAAAAAACGTCGAGGCAGAAACATTTTCTTTATCCCTTATAATTAAAATCAAAAACTCTGAAAACTTTCATTCTTTCTTCATTTTCTTTCTCTTTTCAAAGTATCTTTATGTCAAAAATCAAATACCAAGTTTTCAAAGTATGATTCAAAATATAAGTTCACAATTCAGACTATCCACATCATAGAATTACTCATACCTCAAAATACATGGAATTCACATTACTTACTTAAACATATATCTATATAAATCACGTACTTTAACTTAGTACACCTATACACATACATATATTCATAGAACACAAACATATACAGATAATCCGAATAACTCATATCAATCAAACCCATAGCATATTATACCAGATACCAAAAATCAATTCAAGTCAAGTTACAAACATGAGACCTATATGATCTATATGTAACAAAAAACTTACTCGGACGATCAGATACCCTATAGCTGTAGTCACCGACACCCTAACATTTGCTCTGATACCACAACTATAACACTCCGCCAGAGGCAGGATGCTACCGACATGAGATAGAAATGACCCATCTCCATAAACCTCTAAATTCACGAAAATCTGGCATGATGTATCCTAAAACTGGACAACCTGGATCACAGTCCAACATCAAAGTGAAACTTGAAATAAATTGTTGGGGTTGGTGCTCAGAGCGCCAATCCGGACCGTATTTATGTCTGATTCATGAATATGAACATCCCCTTATTCCATAATATTACTTATTTATGGTTGCACCTCTTGTTCTTATATACGTATTCGATCTAATTACTATTAGATTGAAACTAAATGTGGTTTAGTGATATGTATATATTAGACAAAGGCCCGATAATATATAACACAGTACACAGTTACAAAGGGAGTTTGTAATTGAAATTGGGAAGTGTCACTGTTATATATATATATTATCAAACATAGTTCCTGGTCAAGATTCACTAACACGGGTCGGTTAGTCAAATCCGTTAAGACCAGTACATGTCGTATATCGAGACTTGGTCTGATGGTTTATCCCAATGAACCATGAGTCTGGGGAGACTCGTATAGACGTGTAGGTGTTTATAGTGTATAAATACTGAACGGCTCACCGAAGATTCTTAATGGATGGTACTCCAACGTCAATAAGAATCTTCTCGGGTTGAGTAGCATATTGGTCCTTCGACTGAGGACACCACTGTGGATGTATGAGACATCCTCCACACTTAGATGGTAGTCACGTCACCGATCTATTTAGATCAGACCTCCGCCTGTTCGTTGGGTGTGGATCGATCCTCAGGATATCCTGTGTGTGTCAAGATAGGATCCGTCAGTTCTGTGTACAGAGCATAGGTAGTCCATATATATTTAGCATTCTGTTAAATCTGTGGCCATAGTATACATCAGAAGTAAGTTCCGAGTATTATTTAAAGATTGTTAATTGATACGTCGACGAGATAATACCTATAGAGATTTGACGTTTACATCTATATCTCTGGGATTATCTGGATACCTGTGACGGAGGGATTATACGTATGCAATGACCTCGACTTGTATGATTCAGCGAGATTATCCGTGATCGTCATAATATACGGGTGGATAGATTATGGACACGAAGTATACCTGAATCTAGAGAGTCTCAATAATGAAACATACTCGTAGAGCACTAGAGCAACATTTATGAATAATATATGATGATTATTTATAAATCGTTTAAACGTTAAACGAAAAATACATGCGAACGGGTCGAACCGTCATTTCCTAATTAATGTGTATTTGTATTTAATATATGATATTATTAAATACACATTAATAAATAGTCAAATAAAGGTATTTGACATATATCATTAAAATATGTATTTGAGATATTTAAAGTAAATATAATACATATGTTTGATATATTTGTATTTAATTAATTATTTAATTATTTAATTGTTAAATGATTAATATAATTAAAATATAAATATATCACCAAATGATAAAGTTAGGAAATGATTATAAGTGTAAATGTTTGACTTTACATTAAAGGAAAATGTTGTCAAATTGATTTTGACTTCTTAAGATATTTGTTCAAAATTGTTTGAAAAATGAAAATATCTTTTTCCTTTATTTCTTGCTAAATTCGGCCATACACTTAAAATATAAGAGTTATATTTTTCTTAGTTTCATTTGTTGACTTAATTAAATGTCTTTAAAGTTGTTTTTAGATATTTAATTAACTTGATCAAATTAAAGGTGAAATGAAATTGAAATTATATTTCTTGTATTTGGCTTGGCCAAATTCGGCCAAGGCTAAACTAAAACAAGTATTATAGTTTTCATTTCATTTTTCATTTGATAACCTAATACAATTTAAAGAAAACTCCATTAATGGAAACCAAAGAAAGCTTGTGAGAAAGAAAGAAGAAATCAAAGAAAGCTTGGATTTTAGTAAGTTTCTCCAACTTACTATTAGAAATGAAAATGTTCCTTAGGATCTAGGCTTTAACATATGATGTTCTTAGGTTATTTATTTCTTTATTCTTTGTGTTTTTGATGATGGAAGTTTTGGTGAAAGTGTAGAGCATGTATGATGAAGGAAGCTTATGGCTATTGTAGTAATAAGAGTTCTTTTATGGTTTTGGAAATTTTGTTGCTAATCTAGAGTTGTTGACCCACTCTTAGATGACCTAGATTTGATCTTGAGTTGTTTCATTGTGTTGAGACTTGGATTGGATGAAAGAATGATGATTGAAGTAATTGATTTAACCAATTTGGTCTAATTTGTCCAATTTGAAGAAATTGAAAAATTAGGGTTCATGACCAATTCCAAATTTGGGGATTTTCATATATGTTGTGTATTTGGATGTCTATATGATGCATATAAGGTTTCATGTTCATCGAATTACATCTTGATGTGTTTTGATGCATGAAATGACAAAATACACAAGTTGCCCACCTTTGGGAGGCATTCGGCCAAATGACGAATTTTGGGGATTTATGTTGCCCTTGGTGTTTTGATATTTTGAACATGCTAAGTTCATCTTAGAAATGATTTAGAATCATTCAAAATTGATTTGATCAATTTCGGACTAAAATGGACAAAGTACCAAGTGTAGGGGTAATTCGGTAATTCACTTAAATATGATTTATTTGAATTTTATTTCATAATTTGATTATTGGATAATTAAATAAATATGTTTATTTAATTAATCCGAGAAAAAATTTTGAAATCGGAAAATACGATTTTCCACCGCTTCCGCTGCGTTACCGGATATCCCCCCTGAAAACCCATACATAAACATCACATAGCAAAAGGACCTCAGGTCCACACAAAACACATCAAATCATATCCTAAGGGCTCCATGCCCACATCATCTATCAACACTCAAGGACTTTCCCACCACATCACAAGAAATCAAAATATTTACTCAATATTACAAACAACGTGCTCAGCACGACAAATAAAATATTAACCAAATATTTTAATTTTTTAAACTTCTAAACTTATTCCAGGATACTTGCAAGGGTGACTGCCACTTGGGTGATCCGTGTATCGAGCATCACTTCCAAAGCTGAAGTGGTTGACCCACCTGGAAGCCAACCTGAAAAACTAGCAAACTGGTTTGTTGTGAGTTTTAAAAACTCAGTAAGTAATCATGCTAGTATTACAGCAAACAAGTCAAACATATCAACAGATTAACCAAATTATTAAATTGTTATAAGTTTGAAATTATTAACTTATTATTATCCTTTATTTTTAACCCATGTCAAGTTTTCATATTAATATATTTATATGTGTGTCAATCTCATAGCTAACGTTCAAAGCATACAAAACAAAGCTCAAATATCATAGAGTATATCGTTAACATCAATCTCACTTCAATCATGTGAAACATGAAGTCATATATCTATCTTTTATAAAAAAAAATATCCATATTTAAAATATCATCAAAACGACAAATCCAATAAACTTCATTCTATTTGATTACAAACTTTCTTGTATACCAAAATAAACTTTTCTTCACTTACTTTAATCACGATAACCTTACAATAGCTTTACATTCGGGATTCATATACATTTACACATACCATGGCACACCTCTATTATATACATACAAAAATAATTCACAAGTTTACACAAATACATACACTTCAATACAACTTAACAAACAAACTTTATAACATCTAATACTTACTTTAGTTTTCAAATTCATTCATTTATTCATTTCACATAAGCATACACTATTCCTTATATATCTCGAGTTTTGTAATACACATACATACAGTCAGACATATTTACAAACATCATGCAACCAACCACGAAGCACACATAACAATTAGTACATCCAAGATCACATCATCCAAAAATACATACATATGGCTGGCTGGCTTACACACACAATGCTCGTACGTGACTCATTACCTATTTTAGAATAGGTATGAGATGAATTTTGTCGGAAAAGATTCCTAACCAGCTCCACTACTACACCACGAGAAAATCAACCAATTAAACATACAAACATACATACATATCACGACACATCAAACTTATCACACGACTTCTCATACACAAGAACATCCATAACAACATTCCAAAACATGTTTCAAACACTAACATACAAACATATGTTTCAAACATATGAATATACATCTTGTTACAAAATTCAAATGTCATACCTTTAATAGTCCTCATAGCTTTTCTTTTACCGATCAAACATATTCATTCAGAATCTCTATCTAGGAATATTTGATATAATATCTTTACCAAATGGACATATCCAACCTATACATATCTTAACATCATATGCATATACGAATACATACTCATACACTTATAGATTTTCATATTCATTCACATACACAATTTCATATCATTACAGATTCATACATTTACGTACATTCATACATACACATAGACATTAAGCTCATCAAACATTTCACTTCAACACATCAATGCATACATACAGACATTAATATCATTAAACCTCTTACATCATATCATGATAATAATGAAAGCCATACTTGCGATGGTCGTTTCACTTAACTACACATAACCTTGAACTCCTTCTAAAACTACTTCTTAAATATCTTCTGTTTAACCTAATATATCAATCATCTATACACAAATATATATATATATATATATATTCGAAACATGAAATCACCCATTAAGCTCTCATCGCATGAGTTGCTTCCCTGGCTTCGCGAGCACTCCAGGTTCTAGTCACATCTGTAAAATAAAAGGTGAAATATCGTTTGAAACATGACTTACGGAGTTCTCAACAAAATTATGATAAAATTTCTGATCTTTCTGGAATAACAAATCAAGTGCAATTTCAATACTTTTAATTTCAATAATCTTAAAATATCGTTATAAACTAACCCAAGTGGTCAGTTAATATAAGTTCTCGGTTTATGCGTTTTTGGAAAATCTTCCGAAAAAATTTCCGTAAACGCTAGGGAAGGGTCTCGAATCCTCTAAACCTTCCCGGATTTATCCAAATATGTTTGTAATATCATAAATAACTCATAACTGCCATCAAAAAAAACACATATTTATACGCAAAAAGCCATTTTTATCGAAAACTTACATATTTTATCGGATCGATCAAACTCGTTCCGTTTTCACTCGGATTCTACCAAATTCTCATATTTAATATACTAATACTCAAACAATCTAATTTATATCAATACTCTACTCTACGAAGCTACTAGATACATTCGAACATTTAACTATAAACTTGAAATTTACGGATTTATACTGGGATGTCTTACCGAGATTCCGATGGCATATACAGACTCCAAATGATCCCACAAACATGGTGGAATCGACGAAATTTCTATCAGAGTTATTATTCATCATGGGTCATTATTCATCTGAATCTTCTTCGCTCGATTCACGTGAAACCAAGAACCATTCCGCAAAACCAATACCGCAACCTTGTAGTACTCTCCGAGGGCTTTGATTTTATGGGTGGCTCGGGCCGTGAAATGAAACGACGAGTCGAGATCTACATACCCAAGCCTGCATATTTCTCTCTCATTATCGTCATTTTCCGGTGACATGGGGGATGCCGCCGGCCACCACAAGGTGGAGGGATGGCCGGCGCACCCCCTGGCTGGTCGAGTAGGCCGGCGGTGGCCGACAGGCCGCTGGCGTGACCAGTGAAATCAAATACGAAAAATTTGAGGTTGGGGGATCGACTTGGGGACTTTGAAAAGTTTTGCCATTTTGGCAATTTCTAAAAACTATGGACTATTTATAAATAATTTCGAAAAATAACATTCTGACCCCTAAAAATTACAGTTATGTCCCTATCATGGAATATTCTTGAAAATTCACAATTTTGAAGCCCTTCGGATGCAAATTTCAAAAAATATTTAACGTGAAAGTTGTTCCTCTCGGAAAAAAGAGTCTGATGGTTCAAGAATCGGCTCAATCGAAGTTCATTTGAAGTTTTATAGCTGAAATAAGAATCTTTTATGCGTAGAACGATGTAAACATGAATCGCGTAACCGGTTCTCGAAACCACGTGTTTTCCAATGCGATAAAACTTCACTTAAAAATATTCCCACCTATTTTCCAACACATGAAGTCTAATTTTTGAATACCATCCCTTTCCAATCTTTCACTTTAATTTGAAAACTTTCTCGTACTGTTCCGAAAAACTCGGGATATTACAATAAGCCTTCAAGTACTTGCCAGTAATTGCAAAGAGAAAGTAAGGGAGGTGAATGAATCTCCACCTGACCTTGTAAAAAAGAGAGGAAGAGGATCAAGTATCAAGCACCTCGGCGTGCTGACCCGAGGATATACATGAGGTTTGCAGTATCGTGCTTATGTGTGAGTGAGGTAAGCCCTACATGGAGGTTCGAGCCACCAAAAGGTTGATGAGATGGGAGTAGGCCATTAGATTATCCCATGACACACGGAACAACGTGAGTGGTTGAGATACAGACTGGCACATGGGCAAAATGTATAACAATGGGTAAAATAGGTTGGAATGGTGAGTTTCAGATGGCATAAGGTAATTGTGTCATGCTGAAGAGTTATTGTTTGCAAAGCAGTTGGGTAAAAGAGCATGGGCAATGATAACAGGATAACGTGGCTGACATCACGAGTTGGTGTAATAGTGAATATAGACACACTATATAAAGGTATTAGAAACTCAGTTTAAGGGATTGAATAATTATTTTCTACCAATTTTAGAATTTTCACAACTTGTAAAAGAGAGAAAAAATTTAGTGTCAGAGAGAGATAAGGTAGGTCGGTTTGACCCGAGCTAGTAATAAAAGTTTTATTTCCTTTGTACCCGTGGACGTAGACTGGATTCATTCCACCGAACCACGTTTAATCTTTTGTTTTCTTTGTGTTTTCTTGATCGGTTGCTAATTTTGTTTTGGTTCCCAAATAACTAAACAAATTCACTGCTTGAGGGAGGTTTATTCGAGAAGTAGTTTTTCCCGAATTATCCCTGTAACGAAAAACAGCCGTCAACAGAATCCAAACAGGATGAGATGTCTCTCTCCACCCTACGTCTCATTTAGAGTGAAGAGGATGAAGGATAGAAGATTAAAGAAAAGGAAAAAAAGAAGAGCATGTTTTGGATAAAAGAGCGAGGTTTTTTAGGCCTAAGTTTTGCTATAAATACAGAGCTCATTTATGAGCTTTAGGCATCCCAAATATAAAGCTTCTAGTAAAGAAAGCTTTGAGAATGTAGAGAGTGTTTTTTTTTTTAAAAAAAAAAAAAGTTTAAACATTTGTAAATTCTGTTCTTATAGTAATAGAATTCGATTTTTCCTCATAAACATTCTTCAGTCGCATCATTAATCCAATCTTAGAGAATTTGTTGAATTCATTCTCTATGATGCCTCAGCAATTTATATATGCTTACCAGGTTCGCAGCTTAATTTAATGTTTTTATTCTAGCAAACTTTTGATTAGTTCTTGATTTCAATTGGAAAGTGGCACATTAAAACATATTGTTGATAAGCATAAATTGCTTAGGCATCATAGAGAATGAATTCAACAAATTATCTAAAACTGGATTAATGTTAGCTGAATGTCAGGGCCTAAAATAGAGGTGATCAAATTGTATATGTTTACAGTACAGCTTCTGTTTAGATGAATGAGTTTAAGCCCCAGAATTTAGAAAGTGAATCGAATCAATAAACTGCTGCCATTAGCAGCTAATACACAAGAAACACATGGTAGTACAAATACCATGCTGCATGCTCCTACTATGCCTTTTGAGTTTGAGGTTTTAGACTCCTATAAAATATCAACTAATTATTTGGTACAATCGTTATATAGATGATGTGGTACTATCAATCAATATAATAACAATTTTTTTAATTATTTTTATTCTAATTTAATACTCGTAATAATATATTATTATATTGTTGTATGAATGACATAATATCACTATTATCAAATATAATTTTTCCATACACATACCATATGCACCAACATGCAAATTTATTGACGAACAATGAAATATATCCATTGTTTTTGTTTAAACTTGGTGTGTCCCAATTATGTGCCATTAACGTATTGGTTAGATAAAAACATAAAAATAATTACGTGGGCATGGTGCTTTTATTCAAGGGAGGTTGTCATTTTTCACTATTGTTTTCATAATATCTTATTACACCATAATTCCTACTTTCTAAATTTGTTTTTTTTTTTCAATTTGTACCTAATGTTATCCTAAAACCCTTATAATTATGAAATAATATATTATATAAATTGCAAAACACATAACATAAAAAACTACTACATCCTAAAAATCTAATATGTGTGTAATAAGACAAATAACATTATTATGAATTAAATAAAAATAGTTATAATAAAAGTTATTAATAGGATTGAAAATTTTCTCGTTCCCATCCCGTCCGTTCAAAATGAGATTTGGGATATATATTTATGTCCCGATTTGAAAAAAAAAAAAGAGAAATGAGATAAAAAAATATCCAAATTTTTTAATGAGACAAGACATAATTTTCGAATAATTATTGACCTTTTAGGTCTCATATTTTATGTTGATTTTGATGCTAACAAAATATCGATCATATGCAAAATGGTCATTGCAAATTTCAAATAATTCATGAAATGCAAGTATAAAAAAGAATCCAAGATCATGGAAATCAAGAATGAAGCTCAACAAGATTCGAGAATGCTAGCATACAATATATTTCTTTAGATCCTGTAATCTTGTGTGTTTGTTTTGTGTATAATTAAAGCATTTAAAAGCACATTAAAATCAAACTCATACATTTCTTTCATCAAATGAGTCAAAACTTTGATTTTCGAAATTATAAAAAGATGGACCTATTTGATCATTTTTAAAATATTTATTGTCCTAATATTATTTTTAACTTTTGATACTAAAAGGTCTTCTTGAGATATTTCTAAATTTCTTTGGCTAATTTATTAATTCTTAAAAGTTATGAAATTTTGGACTAAATTGCTAAATTTTCAAAGTTTGGACCTAAGTGAAAGAGGATCTATTTGATCATTTTTAAAACCATTATGGTCCTCATTCTATTTCTTAGATTTGATTAAAAACAGTCTTCTTGAAAGATTTCAAAATTATTGGGCCAAATTGTATATTTTGAAAAGTTTTGAAACTTTGGATTAAAATATAAAATCTACAAAGTTTGGTCAAACTGGCTAACCCATTTAATATAGCCGGATCGATTGGTTAAATCGGCATATCGGATTGCCTAAATGATTAATTGATTGCGTGTGTTAAGCCTCATTGACTAATTTACAAAATTTCAAGGTTAGGGACCTAAATGCAAGTTTTTCTAGGTTGGGAAGATGTTTCAAACTGTGGACCAATTGAACTGGATGTCTGGTTCATGAAAAAGGAATGGTTAGTTTAACTAGGAGACTGGTAAGACATGATTTAATATTTTATTTATAACGATTATTTTTTTATGGGATCTATATTAACTCAAATATGTCCACTAAAATATGTCAATAGAGTATTTTTATCACTTATATATCATACTTAAACACCTATTTGAAATATCATTTACAAATCTTTATAATTAAACACAATTTCAACTAAAATTTATGTATCCACTAATTTAAGGAGTTTTGTCTTATGAGGAATCTTTCTATTCCATTATTCTTATTTAATTAGTGGCAACCAACTAGTTACTCAATTTGTTAATCAATTAGTGTGTGCGCTTGAATGTCATTCTCAAATACTATAGTTATATATGTTCCATATCTTTCAAAATCAATGAATTATAATTCAAAATGTCACTCTATCATTAATTCATACTCCTAAACCGACTACTTTATCTATATCAAATAAGAAGCAACGAGAAATTTGATAGGAATAAAGGTTTGAAGTTGATAAACGTTGACTTGTCATTTCACATTGCCCATTGATGTGAAAGAAGGAAATTATATTCCCATCTGAAATTTTCCCCCAAAATAGGCCATGGAGCACCAGCAATTCTTGTAAAATTTCAACTCATTTCGACGCTAAATTTTCAACGTTAAAAATAATTTTTCTTATAGTGCATATAATCAACTTATCAACCTACTAAATCTTAGAACTTGGAAGATTATTAGCCTCTCGTTTTGTTGATTAACTAACAAAAATTTTGTAGCTTATTAGCTGATTTCATTGTGTAATAACATGCGTTAAAGACATAAATAAATAAATAACAATAGATTTATTTCTTTAATTAAGCTGCGTTTCAATGACATTATTAGGCTTACTGATAAAGGAAGCTAATCATGCCTAGCTTAAAAATGGCATATGGAATATTGAATCCTCAGATACTACCTCCCGTGGCCTTTAACAAGGTCAATGTTTATGGGGGTTTTGTTGTGGTATCATTATTATTGATACCGGAGCATTAAATTTGAAATATGAACCATGAAATTTCAAACAGAACTTGAAATTGATATATAAAATTAAAATATTTCATATTTAATTCTATAAATTTTAATTCAATATCTTTGTTTTAAATTAAATAGTCTAGATTTTAACTTCAATATCTAGTTACCAATACCAGGAGTACGGTAGAGGTGTCCATGTTTCATAGATCCATTAAGCTAGCTAATTAACTAACCTAATCAATTGAAAATTTTCTTATTCATTTTCCATTTCTATTCAACTAGCACAAGACCCGTACTTTATGCAAATTAGGCTTATATTTTAGGTATTGATCTTGTGAATACTATGGATCTTGTCGGTTTTATAATTTAAGTGAGACAATTGATTTATTTACACGTAATATTAATGTCTCTCTCGTTTGTCTCTCAATTCTCAAATAATATTTCTAATTCATTGTGTAAGAACTAATAGTCAGAGCCTGCATCCTGAAGTATACTAAATAATAAAAAAATTCATTAAATACAAAACTTATAAAAATAATTCAAAATAAAATAACGAATAATAATGGATCCGAAATCTAAAAAATTGGCTAAACTGTGTGGGTAGCTACTATTTAGGTTTATTAATTTAATAGGAGATTATATTTTATATTGTAATAGGTTTTTTATCTTAATAATTTATTATTTTAATTTTATAATTTAATAATAAAAATATTAATATAGAGATATTTTAATTTTATAATTTTATAATAAAAATAATTATAGAGATTAGGTAATTGTAGATAATTTAATAGTGTTTTTAATTTTAATTAGAGAGTATAATTATTTTCTTGTTATAATAGAATTCTTATGAAATTATTTTATGTATTTTTATTAAAATATGATTTTCATTTAATAGATTTATTAATTTAATTTCATAACTATTATGATGAGAAGGCTTAAAAATATTTAATATATATATATATATATATATATATATATATGTATAAGTTAAACATTTTTAAGCCTCCATATCGCGTCAATGGCGGCTCTCTATTAAATTATATTAAATTAAATACATTAAATTGTAAAATTAAAATATCTTTAAAATTAGTTTTATTATTAAAAATTAAAATTAGAAACTTATAATAAAAAAAACATAATCTCCAATTAAAATAAGAAACCTATTAATTTAATACGTGTCACTTATTCTCTACAATAATTTTTATTATTAAATTATAAAATTAAAATTGTAACACCCTAGGTGCTTGACATGTTCAGTAAGTTTATCATGGTCATGTAAGTTAGGTATACGCTGCATATTGCTCGCGTAATATGAATACATGTTGACCGAGACTACAGTCTGAGTTCATGTTAATTAGGTCTCATTTTGCCTTAGACTTGCAGTTTCAGCGTGTTTACGTTTGTGTTGCGTTCGTGTAAGCGTTCGCATGCAAACCAACATTTGCATTTGTGGCATATTCTTCTATCTATTCGAGCGAAAATTTCCAGAGAGCCTTCGTTTAAGTCACGTTCGATAGGTCATGCGAACGCAAGTCTTCAAACTTCTTGTGTTCGTGTTGCGTTCAACGAGTGTTCCAACGCGACATCAATTTTTAGACATAAAGTTCTGGATTTCGGCTCAATATAAATAGGCCCCTTTAGATTTTTTCTTCATTTTCTTCTCCTCTCTCTCCCACGCTTCTTTCTCTCAAAAAGTCTTTACAAAATCTTCAAATCAAGTTTGGATCTTGAAGATTCTCATGCATTTTCAAGCTCTATGAAGCTCAGGTAAGTCTCATAAGCTCTCCCCCAGCTCTTATTTTGCATTTGGGTGAAACCCATTTCTTGACTTAAATGTATTTTTCATGATTTGAATGATTAATAAGTCAGAAAGGCTTAGCTATGTGAGTATCATTATGAAATATACATGAAATGAGTTGAAATCCATTGTATGTGTGAAATAGCGAAACCCTAGGTTTTGGGAATTTTGAAGTGTGTTGGGATCCATGAATTGGGAAGCCACAATAGTGTTTAGAAAAGTGTTTACTAGCATGAATCAAGTACGGAATAGGTAAAATCCAAACCACCACAGGTTTGGGTGGTTTGGTAACAGAATGCACAAAACTTTATTGTTATAAGTGTAAAGGCACAAATAGAAAGTTAGAATTATGTTATTGAAGTGTATATTGATAATAGTATTTTCTGATGTATGAGCCATTTGTTAGTATTTGATAGATCTGAAATGTGTTATGTGATGTGTGATGTGTATGACTTGTAAGCTTTCAATCCATGAAACTTGTTTATGACTTTCCATTTATAAGTATTGGTTAGGATTCTGTTTGGACGACGTTCATCTTATCTATTCTAAAATAGGTAATGGACCCTATACAAGCTTATGTATATATGCCAGTACATGTGTCAACCTATTTATGTTCTTTCATGAGATGTTCTGATTCGTGTATTCTAGATTACGTTTTCGATTTATGTTTGACATGTATGTTTTCAGATTATGAGTTATTGCCAATAGATGACCACTTTAATGTGTGTAATGTGACGAGTCTGATATATGTGTGAATATTCTTGATTTGTTTGCCTTTTTGAATAAGTGATTTTCATGCTCGTTTTGAAAAGTTTTGTATTTGACTATAATTTTGAAAAGAGAAGGTTTGCCACAATCTGAATTATGTGATTTAAAGTGCTCTGCCTATCTAATTATGATCGTTCTAACACATTGTTAATATGCAACCGACCGGAGTTACAAATGCATGCAGAGTCCAGGAAGTATCCTAAATCATGTTACACATTAGATAGAAATCAGAAAGAAGTTTTATGCAAATAGTTAAAAGAACTCAAGTTCCCAGACAGTTATGTCTCGAATATGGGATGATGTGTGGATATGTGAAAGTATTAGTTATTTGGGATGAATAGTCACGATTTCCATGCGTTTATGCAAAGGTTAATACCAATTGTATTTCGTGAATTACTTCCAAGTCATGTTTGGTAGAAACTTACAGAGTTAAGTTTATTTTTGAAAGACTTGACATCAACTACTATTAAAGTGGCTGAGATAGAAAGACTTGAAGAAGAGATCACAATCATTATGTACAAATTAGAGCGTATTTTCCCTCCAGTGATCTTCTTCGATTCTATAGAACATCTTCCGGTACACTTGCCATATGAAGCAAAAATAGTTGGACCCATGCAATACCGATAGATATATCCATTTGAAAGGTAACAATCGAAAACAATCTTACTTATTATTATTATTATATTATTATTATTATTATTATTATTATTATTATTATTATTATTATTATTATTATTATGATGTCAATAGAGTTGCTGATTGTATTTTTTTGTGATTGTTTTATCATATACCTTCGACATTTAAAGTATAATGTCAAAAACAAGACAAAAGTCGAGAGTTCCATTTGTAATGCGTATATAGTTGAGGAAGCATCAATATTTTGTTCGCATCATTTTGAACCTCTTGTGAACACGAGGTTCCAACATATTCCTCATAATGATAATGGTGGGAATGTTGAAGAGGTTGTAAGAAATCTCAGTTTTTTCACATATCCTGGTCAACCATATAGAATATCAAATAAAAGAAGATTGGGATATAAAGAAATATTGACAGCTCATACTTATATCTTGTTGAACTGCACTGAGGTTTTACCGTTTCTGAAGTGAGTATTTTTTATTTTTGCATTTATAATTATTGTTTCCTTCCAAGTCATACTCTTCTAAGTTTTATTCTGCCATGTGTTTGTAGCATATACATTGACGAGTTAAAATAACTGGTGCTCGCAATCATTGAATCTGAGATTGATGTTCAAACTGATACATATTTTACCGATTGGTTCCAAAGATACGTAAGTAGTGAATTGGATGTACGTATAGGTTAAATGTGTGTCACACTGTATGTTGGGGTTGGTGTTCAGAGCGCCAATCCGGACCGTATTTATGTCTGATTCATGAATATGAACAATCCATTTTTCCATAATATTACTTATTTATGGTTGCACCGCTTGTTTTTATATACGTATTCGATCTTATTATGATTAGATTGAAACTAAATATTGTTTAGTGATATGTATATATTAGACAAAGGCCCGATAATATATAATGCAGTACATAATTACAAAGCTAGTTTGTAATTGACATTGGGAAGTGTCAATGCTAAATGTATATTATCAAATATAGTTCCTGGTCAAGATTCACTAACACGGGTCAGTTAGTCAAATCTGTTGAGACCGGTACATGTCATATATCGAGACTTGGTCCGATGGTTTATCCCAATGAACCATGAGTCTATGGAGAATCGTATAGATGTGTAGGTATTTATAGTGGATAAACATTGAATGACTCACCGAAGATTCTTAATGGATGGTACACCAACGTCAATAAGAATCTTCTCGGGTTGAGTAGCATAATGGTCATTCGACTTGAGATACCACTGTGGATGTATGAGACATCCTCCACACTTAGATGGCATTCACGTCACCGATCTATTTAGATCAGACCTCCACCTATTCGTTGGGTATGGACCGATCCTCAGGATATTTTGTGTGTATCAAGATAGAATTCGTCAGTTCTGTGTACAGAGCATAGGTAGTCCATATATGATTAGTAGTTTATTAAATCTGTGGCCACAGTAAACTTCGGAAGTAAGTTCCGAATGTTATTTAGAGATTGCTAATAGAAACGTCGATGAGATAATACCTATAGAGATTTGACGTTTACATCTATATCTCTGAGATTATCCGGATACCTGTGACGGAGGGATTATATGTATGCAATGACCTCGACCTGTATGATTCAGCTAGTTTATCCGTGGTCGTCATAATTTACGGGTGGGTAAATTATAGACACGAAATTGGATTTTGTGACAGATATACCTGAATCTAGAGAGTCTCACTAATGAAATATACTCGTAGAGCACTATGGCAACTTTTATGAATAATGGTGATTATTTATAAATCGTTTAAACGTTAAACGAAAGATGCATGCAAACGGGCCGAACCGTCATTTCCTAATTAATGTGTATTTGTATTTAATATATGATATTATTAAATATACATTAATAAATTGTCAAATAAAGGTATTTGACATATATCATTAATATATGTATTTGAGATATTTAAAGTAAATATAATACATATATTTGAGATATTTGTATTTAATTAATTATTTAATTATTTAATTGTTAAATGATTAATATAATTAAAATATAAATATCTCACCAAATGATAAAGTTAGGAAATGATTATAAGTGTAAATTGTTGACTTTATACTTAAAGAAAAGGTTGTCAAAATAGTTTTGACTTCTTAAGATATTTGTTTTAAATTGTTTAAAATTGAAATATCAATTTCCTTTTCTTTTAACTAAATTCGGCCAACACCCTAATTTAAATATAAGTGTTATATTTTTGAGTTGCTTTTGTTGACTTATGAATTTTCATTAAATGTGTAATGATAAAATTTTCAAGTTGATTAAAGTAACTTTAATTGAAACAAGAAATATCTATATATTTTATATACACCCTAAATTTCGGCCAAGGTAATTTTTGGAGGGTATATATTGTTTTGTTTCACTTTTAGGATTTTAGGAGTTCATAAGTTACCAAATAAACATAATAGAGTTGAGAGAAAAAGGCTTGAAGGCTAAAGAAGAAAGCTTGGAAAAATCATGTTTTTGTAAGTTTTTCTTTAAAGCTTTCAACATAGAAAATGTTTCTAACATCCTTAGCTTCATCTTGTGTTGCTTTGATGTTGTCTCTTCACTTATAGTTTATGTTTTATTGGTTATGAACTTGGAAGAAAGATGTATGCATGTTTAGTTTCAAAGTGAGCTTGAAATGGTTTCATAAGCTCTCTTTTGATTTTTAGAAAATCAAAGTTGTCATTCTAGAGTTAGTAAGCCATGCATTGGTGACCTAGAATTTTTCTAGAGTTTTTTCAAAGTGGTGAGGCTTGATTGGTGAAGTATTGAATGGATTAAAGTGTTGGATTTTGTAAATTTGGTGAAATTGGACAATTCGATGAAATTGAAAAATTAGGGTTCTTAACCCACTCCAAATTTTGGGATTTTCATATATGTGATGTATTATGGTATGAATATGATGCATGTAAAATTTTAGGTTAATTGGATTTGATCTTGGCATGTTTTGAACAAAAGGGACCAAATTGTAATTAATTGGAAATTTTGGGGTGCTCACGGCAATTGCTCAAAAATTGGGGATTTGTGTGAATTCTGATTTTGATGCATTAGATGTGTTGAAAAACATTTTAGAAATGATTTAGAATCATCCAAAATTGTATTTGACAACTTTTGGACTAAAATGATCAATTAACAATGTTTTGGGGCAATTCGGTAATTACCAAGAAATTTGATTTCTTGTGTAATTTTTTAGAATTTGATAATTGGATAATTAAATAAATAATTTTATTTAATTGATCCGAGAAAAATTTTTGAAATCGGAAAATTTTGATTTTCCGCGATTCCGCTGCGTTACCGATATTCCCCCTTAAAACCCCAACAAAATGGTATCAGAGCGAGTCTGATTCTGGACACCCCGATATGATTAGCCCTTTAAAATCTAGTGTTTGTTCTTTTCTTTACTTGATACATGCATGCTTTCATTTAATTTGATTAAATTTAAAGTGTATGACGTTTTATGGAATATCCCTGCTTAATATGGTTTTAAAGTAACTGGTATTTCGAATACTTGTTTCTTGGTCCGTCTTGTCAATACGGTTTATAAATATTTTTTCGTGACTACATCCGAGACCGTGCCTCTCCTGTGAGGGTGTAGCCGATAGAGATTTATTTATGCCGGATGTATATAAGATACTAGATAAATTCAAGCGATAGCGGAATCCTGAACGTGCCCTAGCTGTCAGGGTTACGCAAGTAACTTGAGTTTATCATTGATGAGTTTAACCTTGGTACATCTCCTTGTGGGCCTGCCTTAGCAGCGACAACGAGAAATGACCAGGACCGGAACCTCGAGTCACTATTGAGTGATTGACAATGAGTTGTCTACCTGTGAATATACGTAGGCGAGACCGTGCCTCTGCTGTGAGTCGAAATATATTCATGGGGTCCACTTCCCATTATGGAATTCGATTTAATTATTGAATTCTTGTTTTTCCGTTGGGGATTACGGTATTACGTAAAATAGTGGGAGGCATTGCTAAGTTTAAAAATTCCTTAACTTAGGCAGTGTGTATTATTATGGAAATTGCCGCATGTTTATTTTCCTTATTCTATTAATTATATAGAATTGAACTTTTATTTACTGCACACATATTTTGATATGTTATCTGACTTGACTCTTGGTTGCAGTTATTCTAGAATAGGTTCTAGATACTACTAGACTAGGATATTATTAGATTGGTCTAAACCATCGGGTACTGTTGTTCCGATTTTCTTCAAAAATCAAGATGGTTAATGACTTAGTTTCTAAGTCATGATAGATAATCTAGATAGATATCCATTTAGGATATAATACTTTAGAGAGAATAGTTTCTTATGTTTTGATATTTGATATCGGAACTTGTGACTATTGGATAGTTACTTGTTCTTTATAAACAATTGTTATATATTTTAAATATAACCAGTGGTGTCATTGGCGTAGAGATAAACATTAAGAAAAATTATTCGGTAAAGTAAATAATTTAGAACGGTGCTTTATGAGATTTTATCACTTAAGCATTGGATGCTTATTCTGTATGGTAAAGGATGGTTTGATACGAGATCACACCACATATCCTTATCCATTTAATGAATATTGTATTCAGAAAGGTGATTAAGATCTCGTTTAACCAATGATTTGTCATTGGACCACCAGATTCATTAAACTGATAGATTAGATGTATGTAGTTTTAATGAATTGTAATTGCTTAAGGTAGTTTTCTTTACTTCGTAACTTAGTTTATGAATTGTCATAACTTAGTTACGTGTTTCTGAAAGAACACATATTGAACGTCTTGAAATGATCAAGAACTTTCAATCTGTTCTGATGAAACATAGATTGCATATTTTTTACTTGCTCAAATATATTCAATCTGAAATTTTGAAAACTTGATCCTTAAAATTCATAACAAGTCTTTGAATTGTTTAAAGATATTTGATATGATCAAACATATGAATTTAAAGCAATTAGTTCTAAGGTTATTCAGTGAATATGATTCTTATTCAATATTATTCTTCCACGATTCCATCTTAATGGAATTGAGTAGTGGGAGCAGTCGAATCTTATATGATTTGATTCGTTTGATATTGAATGTTATCGAATTAGTTTCAATACTCTTGGGGATATGCTCCAGTAACACTAGTTCATCTTTTTAATTTAGGTTCCATTAATTTCTATAATTACATATATGATATGTATAGGTAGAAAATTTGAATCTTGAAAAGTTTAAGATTTGAATATTTCTTTTATATAATAGTTATATAATGGAAATTACTTACACATCGGGAGTATAAGTAAAAGTTTATCATTTATTCTATTTATAGAATATTGTATTCTATTTGATAGAATATCTTTTCTACGATCCTAAGTAATAAAATTGTTTTATTACTTGGTGTGTAACATCTGATGTTAATCATTGTAGAAAAAGACTTGACTTATTGAAGTCAATTGTGAGAATGATAAACTATAATTGGAACTACGTAATTAATAAGATAAAACAACCCTTATACATCTTCTGTACAAGTCCAATAGGATAACAGAATCATTCACGAGTATTTGATACTTAATGGTTTTGTTGTTTTCTTATTGAAGAAAATTATCCTATAACTTATAATGGAAGCGATATTTGATATCGATTCTGGAAGTTCACCATTGAACCATATATCTAAGATTGTTCATAGCTTACTACGATCAAGTTTTGAACTTGATCAAGCTTTAATTATGAATTAGTTCATGATTTGTGCTAATTATTTGTGCAACAAAAGCAGTGTGAGCTTATTAAAGGTTTGACCTTTATAGTATGACAGTGAGAAAAGTTATACTCAGCAATCTATTGTAGATTTTGAGAAAACTTGTTTCTAGTCACGCTAATTGAACAATTAAAGATATATTGGTTAATATTGATATTAAACTGTATATTTTAGCTAAAGAATGCAAAATGGCATTTTTTGAATGACTTATTCAGATAAGATATCAGTTGTGATTTCTTTGTTTGAAGAGTTCATTCTGGAATGGCCCTAGAGTTTGTGTTCTGCTGAGATCGCAGTTTAGTGTGCTAGCTTATAGAGCCTATTGTAGACTCAGATAAGTCTTCCAGAAATTCGTGTTCTCTATTTTTGATATCAGTCAGATTGTCTGATCTTGTCAAAGTATAGAGAATACATATGTGATTGAAGGGTTAGTGGGAGCGTACAAATTACTTTCTAGTGTTATATGTCCTAACAACATTATCATTATTATAGTAATAATGAGATGTTTGTAAGGTAAAAGGTTTACCTAAGTCTTCTTTACTCCGTGAAAGCAGTGAGAGTAGTCTCTGTTATATTTGATATAAAGTTTTATATAAGATATAAAACTAAGAGACTTGTGAGATACTCCTATTATTTGTACATTAGATATGATCTAATAAAAGACACAATAAGGCTATCTGTATGACATTTAGTATAACTGTTTGACAGTTAATGTGTGTCTTGTATATAGTATTCATCTTTCATAAATGATGGTTCATTATTCGAAAGAAATATTGATTAGAATGTCTAATCAATCTTATGTATCATTTGATGATGACATAATGAATACTTTCTTATGTGCGATTAAAAATATCGATTTAATCGTAATTGTTACGAGTTATTTTGATATCATATAGACCATATGATGGATCTTGAAACATTTTCTTTGTGATCTTTGAGATATTAAGAATGAGTTTCTAATTCATGGAGAATACAGTCTGCAACCATTAGGGTCATATTAGTTTTGAGACTAATTATGACGTTAGACAGTCTGCGTCATAAAGAGTCACAAAAGATGCAGTGTGAGTGTCACGATGATTCTACTATTCAGTGGAATTAGATGCAACTTATGATGTATTGACTTATGAAGTTGCATAGTGACCTTATAAATTAGAAGTTATATATTGGTGTTGTGCTTGCGGTTGTCCGCATAGTATTTTGGATTTGATCCCTAAATACTTGGACAACTCAGTAGCTGTAGCACAATACTGATGTAGCATCAGAGTCATATTAATATATAATTTAGATTCTACAAAATATGAATGATGATGGCTATGGGAACGATGGAGTTTGTTTGACAAACTCAATATGTCATAGCGGACCTGCTTCTTGTTGCCTACCTCTTGAGTACTGGGTGAGCTTTAGAGGGCCATGTGCATACGATACACATTGAGATGTGTATATGATATCGTGGATTGGCACTAGAGCAAGTGGGAGAAATTATTGGGGTTGGTGCTCAGAGCGCCAATCCGGACCGTATTTATGTCTGATTCATGAATATGAACAATCCATTTTTCCATAATATTACTTATTTATGGTTGCACCTCTTGTTTTTATATACGTATTCGATCTGATTATGATTAGATTGAAACTAAATATTGTTTAGTGATATGTATATATTAGACAAAGGCCCGATAATATATAATGCAGTACATAATTACAAAGCTAGTTTGTAATTGACATTGGGAAGTGTCACTGCTAAATGTATATTATCAAATATAGTTCCTGGTCAAGATTCACTAACACGGGTCAGTTAGTCAAATCTGTTGAGACCAGTACATGTCGTATATCGAGACTTGGTCCGATGGTTTATCCCAATGAACCATGAGTCTAGGGAGACTCGTATAGACGTGTAGGTATTTATAGTGGATAAACACTGAACGACTCACCGAATATTCTTAATGGATGGTACACCAACGTCAATAAGAATCTTCTCGGGTTGAGTAGCATAATGGTCATTCGACTTGAGATACCACTGTGGATGTATGAGACATCCTCCACACTTAGATGGCACTCACGTCACCGATCCATTTAGATCAGACCTCCGCCTGTTCATTGGGTGTGGACCGATCCTCAGGATATCCTGTGTATATCAAGATAGGATCCGTCAGTTCTGTGTACAGAGCATAGGTAGTCCATATATGATTAGCAGTCTGTTAAATCTGTGGCCACAGTAAACTTCGGAAGTAAGTTCCGAATGTTATTTAGAGATTGCTAATAGAAACGTCGATGAGATAATACCTATAGAGATTTGACGTTTACATCTATATCTCTGGGATTATCCAGATACCTGTGACGGAGGGATTATATGTATGCAATGACCTCGACCTGTATGATTCAGCTAGTTTATCCGTGGTCGTCATAATTTATGGGTGGGTAAATTATAGACACGAAATTGGATTTTGTGACGGATATACCTGAATCTAGAGAGTCTCACTAATGAAATATACTCGTAGAGCACTATGACAACTTTTATGAATAATGGTGATTATTTATAAATCGTTTAAACGTTAAACGAAATATGCATGCAAACGGGCCGAACCGTCATTTCCTAATTAATGTGTATTTGTATTTAATATATGATATTATTAAATATACATTAATAAATTGTCAAATAAAGGTATTTGACATATATCATTAATATATGTATTTGAGATATTTAAAGTAAATATAATACATATATCATAGATATTTGTATTTAATTAATTATTTAATTATTTAATTGTTAAATGATTAATATAATTAAAATATAAATATCTCACCAAATGATAAAGTTAGGAAATGATTATAAGTGTAAATTGTTGACTTTATACTTAAAGAAAAGGTTGTCAAAATAGTTTTGACTTCTTAAGATATTTGTTTTAAATTGTTTAAAATTGAAATATCAATTTCCTTTTCTTTTAACTAAATTCGGCCAACACCTTAATTTAAATATAAGTGTTATATTTTTGAGTTGCTTTTGTTGACTTATGAATTTTCATTAAATGTGTAATGATAAAATTTTCAAGTTGATTAAAGTAACTTTAATTGAAACAAGAAATATCTATATATTTTATATACACCCTAAATTTCGGCCAAGGTAATTTTTGGAGGGTATATATTGTTTTGTTTCACTTTTAGGATTTTAGGAGTTCATAAGTTACCAAATAAACATAATAGAGTTGAGAGAAAAAGGCTTGAAGGCTAAAGAAGAAAGCTTGGAAAAATCATGTTTTTGTAAGTTTTTCTTTAAAGCTTTCAACATAGAAAATGTTTCTAACATCCTTAGCTTCATCTTGTGTTGCTTTGATGTTGTCTCTTCACTTATAGTTTATGTTTTAATTGGTTATGAACTTGGAAGAAAGATGTATGCATGTTTAGTTTCAAAGTGAGCTTGAAATGGTTTCATAAGCTCTCTTTTGATTTTTAGAAAATCAAAGTTGTCATTCTAGAGTTAGTAAGCCACGCATTGGTGACCTAGAATTGTTCTAGAGTTGTTTCAAAGTGGTGAGGCTTGATTGGTGAAGTATTGAATGGATTAAAGTGTTGGATTTTGTAAATTTGGTGAAATTGGACAATTCGATGAAATTGAAAAATTAGGGTTCTTAACCCACTCCAAATTTTGGGATTTTCATATATGTGATGTATTATGGTATGAATATGATGCATGTAAAATTTTAGGTTAATTGGATTTGATCTTGGCATGTTTTGAACAAAATGGACCAAATTGTAATTAATTGGAAATTTTGGGGTGCTCACGGCAATTGCTCAAAAATTGGGGATTTGTGTGAATTCTGATTTTGATGCATTAGATGTGTTGAAAAACATTTTAGAAATGATTTAGAATCATCCAAAATTGTAATTGACAACTTTTGGACTAAAATGATCAATTAACAAAGTTTTGGGGCAATTCGGTAATTACCAAGAAATTTGATTTCTTGTGTAATTTTTTAGAATTTGATAATTGGATAATTAAATAAATAATTTTATTTAATTGATCCGAGAAAAATTTTTGAAATCGGAAAATTTTGATTTTCCGCGATTCCGCTGCGTTACCGATATTCCCCCTTAAAACCCCAACATTGTATGCTAACAATTTTCACTTAATGGATAGACACGTGACAACGAACACTCTATCAACAACATCTACGTCATAGAGCTAGCAATAGGCCCTATGAGAATGGTCAACTGTTTTAATGTGTATTTTGTTAATGGGTAAAATTTCATACTGAGAGTGGCTCCGGTCCGGCCACGATGAACAATGGAGTTTGTATAAATGGATATAGCTACAATGATAATTCATGCGACTTCTATGGTCGATTGAAGGAAATTTTAGAGGTGGAGTACCCAGGTTTACCCATTAAGAGAACTATATTATTCAATTGTGATTGGTATGATCCGATTAATGGGACGAGGGTTCATACACATTATAAGATGGTGGATGTCAATAAAAGACACCTATATAGAAAGTATGAACCGTTCATTCTCGCACTGCAAGCTTCACAAATGTACTATCTTCCTTACCCTGACGCCAAATGAGACACAAGCTATTAATTAGCTTTATGCAAGATCAAAGTTAGGTCAACTGTGGATATTCAAAAATCATCAAACAAAACTCATGTCCCAGAGACAACATTCCAAGAAGATATGGTGGAGTTTGTGCATGAAAATGAAATAACTATAGGGGTTGATGATGAACTAGGTGATTTGAATGCATCAACTAGGGAATTGATTGATATACACTTGGGGGATGCTGAACTAGAATCATATAAATCAATTCTTCAATCAAGCTCAGAAGGGATGGTAGAAGATGAAGACAATGATTTTATTGATGATGATAATATGGATTAGTGTTCAACATTTTGTGTTTACGTTTGACCCTATCTAAACTTTTTGTTAAATAATTAATTATATGTGCCATTTTAAGAACCAGTATGTCATTAATCTATTTGATAATATTAATTAGTATAAAAATAGTACTAATTAATTAAGGTTTTTTAAAAAATAATTTACCGACAGAATAATAAAGTATTAATGACCGAATTTATCCAGTCAATAATATTATAGTTGCCGCCATAAAAGTCTGCTGTGAATTTTCAGTTACCAACCGAATTTAATTCGGTCAGTAAAAATCCAATATAAAACCCATTTATTCTTCCTCTCTTTCGCGATTCAGTCTCTCTCTCTCTCGGCTATCTCTCTCTCTTTTTCCATCACCGGAGCCGTCGTTGTCGTCGCCGGAGTTTGGGTAATTTATTATTTTATTATTTTATCCTCATTTGTTATATTTTTTTATTAATTTTTCTTTTAATTGTGTTATATGCCCATAGATTCATTTGTTGTTGATTTTTTTGAGTAAAAAAATATTTTTTTTCAATTTTTTTATTTTTTGTGAGGCGCTGGAGAGTGCCTCAAACAAATAAGGCACGCCTCAATGAGGCACTGTTGAGACAATGCCTCTTTTGTATACATGGCTATATTATTGAAATGTATCTTTTTACTACTTGATTGTTAGGATACATGGCTATATTATTTTTCCATTGATCCTTTAAATTTTGAATAAAGCTTCCATATTTATTTAGTTTTGGCTGTGTTACTTTGATGACTATGAGAATTTCAAGAACTTGGATGTGTTGATGACTTGATGTGTTTTCCTTCAATCTTATTGTTATATTATTTTGGCCGAATTTTGTATCATCTCTCTTTAGAAGATGTCACCGGTAGAGAATAGGCCATGATATCCTCCTGAGCCTCTGACTTTCTGACTATGGACAACACTACTACTCTATCTCAAACATAAATTCATACATGGGACCATTGCCCAAATCAATGACATAGAATGCATAATAATACACATAATTGTATACTCAACATTACTTCTCTTTACAACTCTGTTCATGAACACTTTTAACACAATTTTACTATACAAATATCTCGTACTTGACTTCACTCTGACTGAACTGTATCTCTGACTGGACCTGGTGGACTCAAACACCCTAATGACTGCTATCAGTATCCATCTTTTCGAGCTCGTCCTCTCGGTAAACCTGCAAAATAGAAAACTGGGAGTTGGGGGGTTAGATCGTTTGAGCGACCTAGTGAGTGGACAGTTTAAAACGGAAACTGAAATGCGTTATGAAAATTCAAGGTTCTAAAATCGAAATCGTTTCAAGAAAATTATCCTTTTTGGAAACTCTTTCTTATCTGAAAACATATCTCTTTCTCCAAATCCTTTCTGTAAACTCTGAGGTTTTCTGTAAAACTGATTTCTTTCTAAAACTCTTTCATAAAACTGTACTTTCTGAAAATCTTTCATAAAACTGTTTCTCTCTGAAAATCATATTTATGAAAATTATATTGCTAAATATCTGTCTTTGGAAATCTGAAGAAAACCTAACGCATGAGAGAATTACGTATCATCATCCCCCATACGCCTAAACTAGTGGTCTTGGGGCGTTACGTATCGCCGTCCCCAAGTAACTGAACTAGAGCCAGGTATGATGATCCATGCTATCATCCTGACCCTGAATCTAGGGTCTAGGGGCATTACGTCTCGCTGTCCCCCTAACCCTGAATCTAGGATCTAGGAGCGCTACGTATCGATGTCCCCTAGTCTTGCTCTACATGTGCACATGTCCTGAATCCATCAATTCCAAGTATCATCAATTCCATAAGTCACATCTGAGGTGGGTTTTTCCCCCATGCCTCCAAAAATCATAGTAGTCCTACTTTTTAAATTGAAACTTTCTCAAAATATTTTTGTTCATAAAATAACTGGAAATAAAATTGGCTATCGCCCTATGCGTTTAAAAGTAAGTCTCATATCAAAAAAAATAAGTAAATCTTAATTTGAAAAGAAAAGGTCTACTCACTTATTATAACCATTGTTAATGACCCTAGGTTTGACTGAAAATGTTCCTGCGAAAAGGACATTTCGACCTGCATCCGAGTACAGTTAGTATAATTAACTAAGAAGCTATTCATAATCATGGATGAGGTAAATGTACATGCGTGTCATTATACGGAACCTTTAGGGTGCCTTCTAACTTCCTAAAATAAATATGAAATAGAATGAAACTGTTTTTGTTACGCGTCGCAACGCCATCTCTTGCGCGTCGCCACGCCCAAACATTTAGACCAAGGTAGAAGCAATCTATGTTTTACGTCGCGAAGCTGCGTGCTCCGCGTCGCGACTCTCACATGCCCAGACCTGAGGCAGAGAGTATTCTTAAGATCAGCGTCGTGACGCCAAGCGTTGAGCGTCGCGACGCCCACACGACCATCCTGAAATAGAGGGCATCACCCAACTCGACGTCGCGACGCACTGGCCTTATTACAGGCCAATATTCAACTTTTCACTGCCAATTTCTAAAAATACAACACCAACACCCCCACTCTACAACATTCACACAAACATTTTTTAAATTTCAACACTCATCCATGCTATATCAATATTCCACCATCAAAGAAACTCTCTAATCTCATAGACCTTAATTCAACACAATATCTAGAATTCCATAAATTTGAATATTTCTTAATACAATCAATTTCCTAGTTCATTACCCACCTCAATGAAATTACTAGTATACCATCAATACCATCATAACATCACTTCACCAAAACTTTACAATCCAAGTTTTGGGTCAAGATTTCTTACCTTGAATTATACTTCTTCTTCTCCATTAGAATCCACAAGCCTTCCTTTCTCCTTTCTAGACTTGCCTTGTGTTGGATTCTCTCTATCATTCTTCCAAATTTCTTATAGAATAGCAAATCTCGATCTCTCTCCCTTCCTCATTTTCGGCCATCACAAGGACTTTTGGGGTTTAGATGGCTTTTATCTCTTTATTGATTTGTTATATTTTTCTAGAGAAGTCTAGAGGGTTTGAGAGATATTTAGGATTATTGGGCCATTTAGAGCTATTTGACCAAATTGAGAAGGGTAATGGACTCTTGGGTCAAAATATTATTCCTTTTTTACTCTTTATTTTTATCACAGTGCAGATAGGCTGGAGGAATGACCAAATTTGACCTATTTCTGTTCAAAATTTGGAAACATATTCAATAGAAACATTGTAGATCTACGTCTTAGCTTCTGACGATATAAAGTTCATAAAAATCGGAGATTGTATGAGAAAGTTAGGGCCAAAATACTAAGGTCTGTCTGGAATAGAATATAAACTAAATTCTGTATCGGAACTGCGAGGAATTTATCGAATGTCCAAAAATAAATTTCACAAGCACATACACGCTTGAACATGATTTATATTATGTATTACACCATTAAATATAGTAGTCGTCAGGATTACCGGGGTGTTACATTTTCTCTCCTCCTAAATAGGATTCGTCCTCGAATCCCTTCTGAGGTTTAACTTGTATGTTCCTCTTGCTTTGAGGACATCTGTGTCTGTGCCATTGTTATCCTCCTTAACTTTCTTTCTGCTCTTCTGCTCAAGAACTTAATATTATTAATTTTGGGAATCTCTTATTCTGGTGCATTCTATTCGATTCCTATAGCTGAAAACTTTACCTTTAGGAGTCCCTTCGGAAACCCCTTTTCTCGTATGGAAACTAGGTCCGTATAATATTTTTTGTCTATCTCTTATTCTACACTTCATGGTATCCCGTAAGATATGCTAGAAGTACTCAATCTCTTGTGTCCTGATCTTAGGTTTTCCTCGAATTGGTGCCTAAGTGAATTAGCTTTCTGTCTGATACCCTATAGCTATATTTCACTTCATCTCGTCTCTTTCTTTAAAGATCTAATATTTCTTAAGACTTCTCAGACGGTCCCTCATCTTACTATTGCTCTCACCCAAGCATGTTTAACTTGTAAGGTCTTAACTGAATTTTTAATACATAAGTTCTAATGTGGTCATGCCATCATTTAGCAGTATTTAGTCTTTATGAGGGATTTATACCAATCTGATCACTACGAAGTATATTCGTACCTAAGTTATACTAGTGTCGTGTAACTTCATTGAATATATATCTGAATCCTTCTCAGCTAATTCCCCCCACATTTCTAGTGATATTTGTGTCTCCTATAGTATGTTTCCTCACGTTTTGCCTTAACTCTGTGATAAATATATACAAAAGTAATCTCTGTCGCTATTAAAATAATTGTACTTGATACTTCCTGAGCTCCACATATTTGATCCGACTTTAGCATTCATTCTCCTAGTTTATCTATTTAACTCTCTCTTTTTCTTTGCTAAGTTTGAACTACTATCAGTTCCAACCTTCATATTTTCGTATCTCTATCTCTAGGGCTTAGGATGTCGTAGTTCATGATTAAGCTCTTTATATACTTTTAAGCTTACCATCATGATTTTTTTGATATTTTCTAAATCCAAAATACTAATTCTTGATATCACTCTGACGGTCTTCTTCTAGTTGGCCAAAACTTAACGGAATGAATCATTGTTATGTCAACTATATACATACTGGTGCAGAGTAGGTAATTAAAGCTTGAAAGAAACTTTATATCCTTATTGTTAACATTGACGGTGATGATTCCGTTCTGGTTAATGTCCATACTCATTTGTACTTTTAAATTCGTTGCCAATAACCATATTTTTCACTGATTTGATATTTTTGCCTAGTTGCACTCTAGGATATCCCACTTTCACTTATTCCCATGGTCTTATTCTGGCAGGTATTGTCCTGGTCTCAACAATATTCGCATACTTAGCTTCTTTGGCCTTTTTTACGTTATACCTCAATGAATTATCTCAAGTCATCCTAAGCCTTTATTCATGACGGTGCATTGCAAAAGGAAACTTACGAGCTAAACTCGTTATCTTTCTCCCAATCTATATTTAATAAGACTTCGGTCTTACACTAGCACCTAAAGGCTAGCTGTTATGCATTCCTCAATATAGTTTGTTGATATTGTTCTTCTTCAATTCTTAAATGGGAAAAGTCTCTTATCATACGTCTTTAGTCATGTCTAACATTGTAACTCATATATTCATGTTGTTGTTTATCTAGTATTCTTTCCTATTGTCGTCATACCTCGACAGTTCCACCCCTAGCCTTTTACTTAACATTCATTTCGTCTTCTCTCCTGCTCTATTCTATACCTGAAACTTTTGTGATCTATGTCTCTGTCTTCTTTTTCAAGAGGTATTCTCTTTTAATGGTTCTTTGCCATACCTCATGGAATACTGTAATACGTCACAGATTTACTTATTTTTTGGAATATCATCGGGACGAGCTTCGTTGTCCATCATTACTGTTGTTTTCTAACGAGGGTTGGGAGGATGAGACTGATCCTAAAGTCCTTTTCGATCATGGTGATCTCACCAATTATACATGTTGCAGTTGCACATGCTGGTCATTTATAATCTTAGGATTCCTTTATTCACATACCTGATATTAGGCTCCTACACTAAGGTACTATGGCTAGAAACTATTTGAATTACCTCTTTCAACTTTACTCCCGATTATTTTCGATTATTGGTCATATTATCCTCTACTAAGAATCTCTTTAAAGCTCATGCTCTCTCAAAATCCTACCATACTCTCTTTATTATTCCTTATTACGAAGTTTTGCTCTGTTACTTAGATTTCCTACTTATCTCAATTCGTTAAACCTCTTAATCCATTACTACTCTGGAAGCTCAATATTCTTCGACAGGTTAGGATATCACCACTAACACTTTTGGTTTGAATGTTGCTCTCTTATTAATTTTTTTTTCCTCTCTAGTATGGTGGGGAACTCTTTATTAGTCGTATACTTTACTTCTTGGGGTCGTCCT
Source organism: Zanthoxylum bungeanum (assembly GCA_019454045.1). Classification (NCBI taxonomy): domain Eukaryota; kingdom Viridiplantae; phylum Streptophyta; class Magnoliopsida; order Sapindales; family Rutaceae; genus Zanthoxylum; species Zanthoxylum bungeanum. The sequence goes on along the minus strand of SKCR01046980.1, from coordinate 411 downwards.
CTACGTTGCTTACTCTGGCTCCTTACTCTTTTTGAGTTTTTACTTTCTTGAAGGGTATCTGTTCTACGATAGGGCGGCTTATTTTCTTTAGATTTGGCTAGACATACCGTAAATTCAATTCAATTTATCTCGTACAAAATATTATTATCTTATGATTCTTATCTAGGTTATGTTGAACTTCTTGATTCTTCTATCTTGTTATCCGTAATTTATCTATCCCGTTAAGTATTCTCCTTTACTTATTTAAATCCTTATTGAGCTCTACGTTGGGGGTGAATACATGCTTTCCATAGGGATATGTGAATACACATTACTATTAATTGTCTAAGCTCAGTGATGGCCAGGTTATGTGTCTATATACTTTATAGAGTAGGTCTACTGGGAAGAAGATTTATCATTCGTTATGTGGAG
>SKCR01046979.1:0-36117 GCA_019454045.1 Zanthoxylum bungeanum | reverse complement strand
CTGCTGACGTGGCAGATGACGTGTCGATGACGTGGCAGCTGACTGGGCGCTGACTGTACGCTGACGTGGCGCTGACTGTGCGACACGTGCGGATGACGTGGCGCTGACGTGGTCGTCTTCTTCCTGAGCAGTGCGTGAAGCACGTGACTACGCGTGGCGCGAGAGTGGCGAACTCTCTGGATGGCGCGTGCGGCGCGTGCGTCGTCCTCCGGCCTCCGTTCGATCGCCGGAAAATATCACCGTGCTCGTCTCTCCGTGAAAAGTCCGATAATATGCTCAAAATCGATTTTCGACAACTTTCTTCGGAATTGACTTTCCGAACCGAAACTTCGTTTCTGAATTTCGGGATCCCTCCGTGGAACCGTAGCTCTGATACCACTTGTTGTGAATAAACACACAATAATAGAGGTGAATTGAGAGAAAATTCTTCTTTTATATAACTCACAAAAGAATTACAAAGCTTACAACCCAAGCTTTACAAAAAACTCTCAAACACTTTACTAAATTATCCTCTCAGACTTGTATCTGTGATTTATCTGGACAACTACGTGAAAATTGATTAATAACTAGTCAATTTCGTCCACCCTAGAGTCTAAAATTGACCACTTATTTAATTTTTTTTTAATGAACAGTAATTTATATATGCTATTTTTAGTTTAATTTAGTAAATAGTAACTACAAATATAATATAGGGAAAATTATCAATTTTCTCAAAGTTTGGCAAAAACTCAATTTTTTTTGAAATGTTCAATTTTCCACCCGAAGTTCAAATTGCTCACTTTTCCACTTAAACGTTAATGGTGTTAGAGTTCTGTTGATATCATAAGGTTGATCATTTGATAATATCTGGATAGGAAAGAAATATTCTTTGAATTTCGGGTTGAAAAATGAACACTTTTTAAAATTTATGGTGGAAAAATGAATATTTTAAAAGATGTTGATTTAAAATGAATAGATTATGAATTTTCAAGTATTTGTAACGGATTCATATAGAAAAAATAGAAATTGGTCTCTATCGATCATTTTCGAGTGAAGATTATTGTCTCTAATAACTATATGTAGGGATGATGGTTATACGTAAAAATATTCGAATCTCCATCCGAAAAAATCCGATCCGTATTGATAAAAATAAAAAATAATATTATGATCCTAAAACAAAATAATAAATAAATATTTTTTTATTTTATAATATTATTATATTTTTAGATTTAGATTATTTTGAATAGATTGTGAATTATAAATGTTGTTTTGGAGGTTAAATTTGTATTGTTTAATTATGAATATTATTTTATTTTATTTTGGATGTTTAAAATTAAATAAGTTAAAAAATAAAAATAAAAATAAAAATCTGGATTTTTTTACGGATCTGGATTATATCATTATCTATATGTTGGTTTTTTTGTCATCCATTTGCACTCGAAGAGTACTTTAGTCAAGTGGATCATGATATGGATCTGGATCCATGCAGACTTAGAAATATAAATCCCGAATCTGTATTTTTTTTGGATATAACCGTCATTTCTAAATATAATTATTGAAGACATTAATCTTCACCCCCAAAATGGGCGATTTTGACCAATTTCTAATTTTTTTATTATATATAATTACAAACACTTGAAAATTCATAATTCTTTCACTTGAAATTTATCAATATATTTTTGAAATATTCTATTTTCCACCTAACATTTAAGGAGTGATAATTTTCCTATCAGAAATTTAAAGAATGTTAAGCTTTTCTATATAGAAGTTATTAAATGACTAAATATCCTTATGATGTTAGCAAAACTCTAATGGTGTGTTTACGTACTCGTAATCGGAATGAGATGGAATCAGAATAAAATGGAATCGAAATGAGCTGAAATGAGAATGATAAATCGGAATCAGAATAAGTTGTTTACTTAACTCTAGGAATCGGAATCAGAATCAGAATGAAGCAGTATTACCATTGGTGTGTTTACTTTGTCCAGTAATCGGAATGAATTGTTAAAAAGTTACAAAAATACCATTAGTTATAATTATATATTAATTTATTATTTATTATTTTTTGATGTATTAAATTACTCAAAATTTAATTATTCTTTTATTAAAATATTAAATATTAAATATTATTAATTATTATTTATAAATTAAGTATTAATTAAGTATTACTTTATAATGTATTAAATTACTAAATATTAATATATTCTTTTATTATTTTATTAAAATAGTAAATATTTTTTTTATTAATTATTGATTAATTATTAATTATTAATATATTTTATTTATTATTTATAAATTAATAATAATTAATTATATTATGGGTAATATTGTAATTTCCCATCAATAATGAGAATGAAAATCTCATTCCCATGGAGTGGGAATGAGATTCCTATTCCCCATTCCTAAATATGTGGGCCACACTCTCATCCTCATTCCCATTTTTATTCAATTTTAAACAACCCTATTGAAAATGATTCTCATTCCTCCATTCCCATTAAGTAAACACACCATAATATCATTTACAGTTGGGTGGAAAAGTGATCACTTTTAAACGTGAAGTAAAAAAGTGAATATTTCAAAATATTTTGAATTTCACTGCAATATAACCAAGTTTTGAGCGAAAATTTGATAATTTCCATATAATATTATAACACATACAAATAGATGAAGTGAGGAGAAGATTGTAAATATTTATAACGAGTCTCTCAATAATAGCTCCCACAAATCACAATCTCCATCGGAGAAATGGGTTTTGTAGCGACTGAGGAGAGCGAGAAGGTGGAGATGGAGGAGCTGAAGCGCATGTTAGTAGCGTGCGCCGGCGGTGTACGGCGCAGAAAAGAAAACGAAGAATTCAAAGGTAGGCGTAATGTTCCAAAAGAAATCGATGAAGAGAAGCTTGTTTGCGTCACCAGCGGTGTCTCCTTCTTAGGCCTCGCCCTCGTCAACCGTCTCCTCCACCGCGGCTACTCTGTTCGCATCATTGTTGACCACCAAGGTATTGACTCTACGCAGTATGCATGTATCTGTGAATGATTTTGCACATTTATTTATATATAAATGATATGTGCAGTGCAGTGCTGTTTGTTATAGGGCAATATTCACTAATTAGTCCCAACCTTATACTTTTCAGAATTTAAGATTTTTTAAATTAAATCATTCCAAATCTTACACCGGAATTTTGGATTCCCAAAACTACCAAACTTGCGTCATGTATTACTGGGGATCGCTATGAATTTTGGAAAGTCCTAAATGAATTTATAAAATATATATATATATATTTTTGGAAATGTTGGAAATCATGTATCAAATCACTCGATCCGAATTTAAAGGGATTAAGTAAAACTTGCGATTCTTTCAAACTTTTATAAGAAACACATCATTGGATTCGAACCCAGGACCACTAAGTCACGATTCTTTAGAATGAATTTATAAAATATATTATCCTTTATCAATAAAAGATAATTTTTTTTTTATTATAATATTTATTAATTTTTCTTAAATCTATGATTCCTAATTTTAGCTTAAATATAAAGATAATTATGGAATGGCTTTTAAGACCACTTCTACATTGATGATGGATTTAAATTTATTTAAAAAATGATTTAATTGTCAAAAAAATTGTAGAAAATAGAGATGAATTGAGAGAGCAGATGAGGAGGACGGGAAACAATAATATGTCAGCAGTTACGGCGAAGCTAACGGAAGTGGATGAATTGGTGACGGCATTTGAGGGTTGTCGCGGCGTATTTCACACCGCTGCCTTTACCGACCCTGCTGGCCTCTCTGGCTACTCTGTACGTCTCTTTCACTATTTTATTTAGTTATTTATTTCATTTAATTTATTTAGGTTTTTAATATTGGCTTCGTTCATTATGACTTATGAGTCATCATGAGATTGCACTAGGCATGTACAATTAATATGGTAGGCCCTCCAGTCAGATTTTGAAAATATTTAGTTATAAAAAAAATTAAAGCACCTATATATATATATCTATCATGTAAAATGACTATACCTCCATGAACTATGATGGCTATAATATGAATTATCAATCTCAGACATTTAGAATACGTAGTGGTGGTCCTATATTAAAGTATATGTGTATGAGCAGTGATATAAAGATTAAATTATGATTAAATAAGGACAAAAACAACGTTAAAATGACATTTTTTTAAAAAAAGATTTATCATTAAAATAATGTCATTTTGATGATAATTTTATTCTTATTCAGTTCCGATTTAATTTCTTTTGTCATTTTCCATATCACAAATTTACTGGTCCCTTTTTTTCCCACTTAGTTGTCTTGTATGTCTAAAAGGATTCAATAATTTTGTACTAAGTTGGCAATTCCTTTTTCTTGCCAATTAAAAGAGAACATGTCTTATTTTCATTTATATATATTTGATGTATACAAATTATATAATATTGGGTGACTAAACTTAACACTAATTAAGGCTCTAAGTAATGCTATGATTTTAATAATTTTTTTAGAAATCAATGGCTGAGATAGAAGTGAAAGCAACAGAGAATGTGATGAAGGCATGCGCAAGAGCAGCCTCAGTGAGAAACTGCGTGCTTACATCTTCGCTTTTAGCTTGCATTTGGCGAGATGGCTCGCTACAAGACCTTTCTCCTATTATTAACCACAACTCCTGGAGTGATGAATCACTTTGTTTCAACAAAAAGGTACATTTGTATCTCGAGTTTACTTTGTATATTATGTAGGGGTAGGCAAAAAATAATAATAAAACTGACATTGTTTTGGTATTATATACAAAATGATGTCGTTTTGAATTTTAAATGATAGACCTAAATCAAACGAATACCTAATTCCTGAACAAATAGTCAATTCCCAAACGGGTGCTTAATTCACGACTCCTCCGAAATGTTGAGAATCGAATACCTGTTCAGAACCTATTGAGAACAAATTCTCAATATCCGAATTTCGTAAATTTTGATTGGGAATTTCCGAATCTGATTCGAACCCGAAGTAGCCCACACCTAATTTAATGCGTGGCCGACAAAAATTTACTCCGAAATTTGGCAGCTCTGGTATGCTTTGGGCAAGCTTAAGTCAGAGAAGATTGCATGGAAAATAGCAGAGGAAAATGGGTTGAAGTTGGCTACAATCTGCCCAGGTTTAATTACAGGTCCTGATTTCATTAACCGAAATCCTACCCCATCAATTGCGTATCTCAAAGGTATTATTTTCACTGAAACCATATATAATTTATTTTTAACCATATATTTTGACCAGCGGAGCCTCATCCGAAAGCATAGCTTCATAAAAGAAGGTACTTATATATATATATAATTAATATGTTTTTGGCAGGAGCACAAGAGATGTATGCGGATGGTGTGGTAGCAACAGTGGATGTAATGAGATTGGCAGAGGCACATGTATGTGTGTATGAAGCTATGAACAAGACTTCATTTGGAAGATATATTTGCTTTGATCGTGTGATTGCAAGTCAAAACGAAGCACAAAATTTGGCAAAGGAAATGGGAATGCCGGCGAGCAAGATTTGTGGGACTGATGCATGCGACCATATTCCATGCCCTTTTGAATTGTCGAACAGGAAGCTTACAACTCTAATGTCAACAACACATGGACGTTGTTACAACGAGACTTTATTCGAATGACCCACTGTCTCTTCTTTTAAATATCTATGCAGTATGTCAGCTTGTTATTGTAAAACAATCATGTTTTAAAAATTGGATCGCTGATTTAAAAGAAATGACCGATTGAACCGACCTAATTAAATAAAAAATTATAAAAATATTTATTTTTATTTTTTGATTAAGAATAGGTTGGCTGGTTTACTGACCTAATTAGTTTCTGACTTATGTTTCATTAGGTACAAATACCCAAATCTTGAACAATCGTCAGTGAAGGTAACGAAGTATTGAAAACCACATTTGGCCACTATGCTAAGTGGGCCGTATACATCAGTATGTATGAGTTCCAAGATTTCTTTGGCTATTTCATTTTGTCCTACAAAAGGTGATTTGATCATTTTTCCTTTGAGACATGATTCGCAAGTTGGACAAAGTTCTAATCCTAATGAAGGAAGTAAATATCCTTCTCCAATTGTGAAATTCTTTTTTCTCCAATATAACCTAATCTTAAGTGCCAAAGGATTCTTGAATTGGGATTATCTATTAGTCTTTTTGTTGTTAATGTATTTAATTCTTTGTTATGGTTCTCATTCATTTGCAAGACATACAATCCATTTACGTTTAGTGCAACACCAACCAATTTATTTATTTAATAAATATTACATTTCTCATTGATAAAATGAAATTCATAATTACATTTTGTCAATACTGGAATGGAAATAATTTTCCTTATTACACTAGGAAAATGTAAAACTTTATCTAATAAAATTAAATGTCTTGATGGCATAGGAAGTTGACATATCCCTACGGTGGTTGCAGAGACAAGCTCTACATTCCCAACTCTAAGGACCACTTCTCTTTCCTTAAGCAACCTCTTACTCTTTAGAATCTGCGGAGACATACAAATATGAGAGGTCGCAACAGCGTCTAAAATCAATGAATGAGCTATGAAACTTATTCCAATATTCATTTCAATAACAAAGAATGAGGACGTACATTCATTTTGCTTCTTCAAGCTCGCAAGGTACTGAGGACAATTCATCTTCCAGTGTCCTTTCTTCTCGCAACAGAAGCACTAATCTTGTGCCTTCTTTTCCTTCATTTTCTTTGATATGTCTATAGTAGGTTTAGATTTCTTGGAGGCTTGTTTCTTGCCCTTTCCCTTTTTCTTGTGAGGAACAGAGACAGCAATAACAACCACTTTATCATTTCCCTCAACCTTCAAGATGTTTTCAGTTTTTTCATAGGTATTTAATGAGCCATGAAGCTCACTAAGTGACCTAGTTGATCTAATCAACTTGTTCATGTTGAAGTTGGAAATGAAGCCCTTTAAGGCGAGAGTCAATGACTGTAGGATCAAATTCACCTTAACCTTGAACGTTAGTCATAGAGTAAATGTATATGTTTGATCAATCAAATTGATCATTTGAAGCACATGATCGGAGACTGGAGTCCCATATTTCATCTTTATCCTGAATAACTTGCTATTTATATTGTATCTAACAGTTTCACTACTTTCACCATACAAGTCTTGTAGGTGTTCCATGATTTCCATCGAAGAGTCAACCCTCTCATATTGCTTTTGCAGAGTTGAGCTCATAGAGGCTTTGATGTAGCTTCTTACCTTAAGCTCATCATCTTTCCACTTATAATAAGCAGCGTCCTCTTCACCAAGAGTATCATCATCAATAGGATCAGAATCTATCATATCGAGAACATAATAGAGACATTCGTAATCCAAGACAATCTTGAGCTTACGACGCCAATTTAGGAAATTAGGACCAGTGAGTATATCTTTGTCAAGTATTGATGTTAGTATCACGTACTCCGTTGAAAACACAATTTTGTTAATGATTTTGTAATAAATATTCAATCAAAATTTAAGGTCTTTTAAATAATGTTGCTCCCACTAATTTTACTCGAATTCCACACCCCTATGCGGAAGACGGAAATATTGTTGGATATATTTCTAGTGAGACGTCGAGTTCTCATTGTTAATGTCATGCCTCACCTAATGGGTTTTGGCAATTCATTTCCAAAGAGTCAAAACTCATTTTGTTTGTATCTCTATACAAGGTTCGACCTTATCACCTCTAGCGATCATGTCTCACCTAATGAATTTTGACATCTTCACTAGTTAAGTCAGACCCAACATCTTTCATCACGTAACACATGTGATTGGTTTAATGTTTTTAATTTCTAATTCATACTCTTAAGGGTACTTAGTCCTAAGCTTAGGAATTAATTTCTAATTCATACTCTTAATTTAAAAATGACTCGAAATATTTTTATTATTACTTACACTATGTTAAATGTTTTTTTTAGGGGGAAAATAACTAATTTTTTGTTAGGTGGTGAACATATTTATTGTTATTCATAAAATGAATAGGAAAAAAAAAATAGTTTTTTAGACTAAAAATAACAGTTAACAATAATTATGAGGACCAATTCAGAATTAATGCTAGCTACTAAAGGTAATTTATTACCCTGAATTTGGGTTTTTTTTGGTTAATTAAAATAGTAAGGAGTGATATAGAGAATAAAATAGGATTAAAACCATTACGTACTTTATGATTAAAATTATTTTTAATCACAAAATACCAACATTTTATGAGTAGTTTTAATCCTCTTTCAGTTTCCTATCATTTTTCTAAAACAATTAGCTACCAGAAAGCTAGTTTTATTCGCAAATGCAAACAAACAATAAAGAATGGATATGAAAGCTAGCTGCTGGACCTGATATCTTTTAGATCTAGATCCATTTTGATATTTTGAGACCTTTAATCTGATATTTTACCATAGGATAATGTAACCCAGCCGCTGATGACATAATTGATCATTCCAACCCAAGACAATTCAATGCCGAAGATGAACAGTCACTGTTGATGGGTCCGGTAAAGAATTGTTCCAAATCTAAATGCAGCAACAGACATGAAGTGATGATTTTATTTCACGACAAAACATTTCAGTGCAAGTGTTGTATGCTCTCTTTCAACTCACTAATTGTGTCTGGTCACACTCCCCACTCTTTCTTTCTCTTGCGTTGTTTGTCAGTTACATATATCATGCCATTGCATTGAGAATTGATAAAAGTTGTAGGTTCTTGATGATCTTTTTATTGCAGGGTGGTGATCGAAGATCCAATGAGTTTCACGTAAAGCCGGACCCACAAGGAAGAAGGGCAGCAGGAATGGCGCGAGCGTTGATGATGGAGATGGAGGTGGTGATTTGTTAGAGTGTTCAGACAAGTATTGCAGATCATGCACTGCTGGGATGATAGCTGATTGCGTGGCGCTCTGTTGCTGCCCATGTGCTGTGTTGAATATCTTGGCGTTTGCTTTTGTTAAGATTCCGTATGTGGTGGGAAGGAGGTGTTTGGGAGTTGGGAAAAAGGAGGAGAAAATGCAAGAAAGTTGATGTTTTTGTAGTGGAAAGAAATAATGGGGATTTGATAATGAAAGATAGAGATGATAATCAAATGGATGATGATGATGATGATGATAGTGGCACTGGCAGTGTTAGTGCTAGATTTGAGGCAGATAAAATTTGGTTAGAATTGTATCAAATTGGTCATTTCGATTTTGGGAGGAATTCATTTACTGGAATTGATCAATCTCTTGGCAAGGGCTGCTAGATAGGGAATCAAAAATGTTACATACGTTATTGTGTTTTTGGACTTTGATCAAGTCTCAATTCCAAAAATATTTACCCTTTGGGTTTTTTGGAAAATTGTTAAAAGATAAAAAAAAATAAAATGAGATCACTTCATTTTCTCTGTTCTTTATTATCACAGAAGGAATGTTGTATTGAGAAAATTTGCATCAGAATTTGATTCGTTGTAAATATTACACGGAAAATGTTTTGTGAACAGAAAATCAGTACAGAAGCCTGACAAAACGGACCCACTTGTCTATTATATAAATAATAAACCCACTCAAACATAAAATAGATCACTCTATCCAAAGTCTCAACCATAGTTAATATTCGAGCCAAAATCCAGACTCTTGTATGCATGTCACCGCCGCCGTCTATCCAAAGTATGCCTTCTTTCTAATGCAACGGAGAGCCTTCATATATCATTCCATCTTCTATAAGTTTTACTTGTTTATTAAAATATGTTTTGTTTTTTTTTTTGTTTACGCTGAATTTCGTCTTCGGTATATAATCGATAATTTATATAATAAGGGCATTAGCGATCCTGTAGAAAAAAGGTAAAGTGAGCCGTCGCTCAAGTCAATGATGATAACGAGCAGAAAGAGGGGGAATAGCAAGGCTAGAAGTTACCTTGATCTTCGTAGATTACTGTGAGGGTGGTAGACTAGTATTTAGGGAGTTATGTAAACTTTGAGATCTCGAGTGTGAGAGCCAAAACTTGAATGTCACAATCCATTGGATCCTCTCTTCTTTTATAGGTTGTGTGAAATTGCCTACAAGCACACTTAAACAACAACAACTATACAAAAGAGGGAGGTGAATTAGGTATGTGAAAAAATAATGCGAAATTAAAATCTTTTCAATTTTAAGCTACTTAGTTAGTAATTTTACCGATTAAACTTAGAAATCAATTTCCCCAATTAACATATTCAATAATGACAAGATTAATATATGATATGAAAAGATAATATAAAACTTGCAATAAGTAAATGAGAGAGGGTTAGAGAAATTGACACTGGAATTATAGTGGTTCAGCCAACTCCTTGCCTACGTCTATTACTCCAAGCCACGCTTGAAGCTTTCCACTATGTATAATGAATCCACACTTTACACTGAGAGTTTGCAATAGATGTCTTTGATCTAAGGTTCCTCTTAACCTTTTACATAAATCCACCCTTTAAAATATACCCACCCGCACAAGGGAGTTCCACACAAGTGTTTGATAATAAAAATTTACAACCACAATTTGGGTACTAACAAAAGATTACAAAAAAGATTTAAATGTGAGTATCTCACCCAAATGTATCAAAGCTCACTAATATGAATATGAAGATGAAGTGTGAGCTTTTCAAATGTAGAGAGTGTAAGATATATAAGATTTGAAAAACTCTATTTGAAAGTGTGTGAAGCTTGTTTGTGTAATCAAAAGATGTATGAAAATGATTTTTTCTTTGAATATATTTTTCCCAAAATATTCCCATTTGCAAAAATGAAACCAAGCTTCAAATTATAGGCTTAAAATCGAATATGACCATTTTTCTATTCTGATGTCCGTATGTTGGTCTATTGTAACTGTATGCCGGTCTGACATCAAGAAATGACTTCTAAAAATATGACCATTGTGTTTTCGAACATTGAAAAATGACCAGTATAGAGATCGATATGGACACCGGTATAATTTGGCCTAGTTTCAAAATGTATGAAAAATTCAGCTCTGACTTGTATGGTGACTGGTATGCTTGTCTCAGACCGGTATGCCCGTCTCAGAGACCGGTATGTCTGTCTCAGTAAGTTTTTGATGATCATTCTGTTAGACAATTATGACCATCATTATTTGTAAAAGACATGATGTTTTTGTACAAATTAACTATGTGACAAAGGAAATTGCTCTTTTATCATTTTGTAATTGGATTACTTGTATATATAAATGATAAAAGTCCATATGATTAGTACCAGATTAATAAGATATGAGACAATATTAATCCACGAAAGGTTTAATCATTAAATATCCATAGTCGTAGTATTATCGAGACTGGACATCGATAATATGAAATAGACTAGTATTACACTTGTGCTCGTTATGGAAGCTTAACGACATAATTCTCATATATTTAAGTATTGGATACTTATGCAAGTGTGATAGGAGGTTCTGTTAGCCGTTGGACCGGGAACAGCTTCGCTCTGGATAGACCCATCAGAGTCCCATTGGTAGTATGACTATGTGTCTATGGGAATCCGAATCAGGGTAGGTGTATGTGGTCTTAACCTGAGACTTGCATCGCTAATACTTGCGACATCGCTAATACTTGATGTCAAGATGGAAGTATCACTTCAGTCATATGGAGATGATGATCAAGCAGGATACAAAACTAGTACTCTTAAATGCTGCAGCTATCGAGCTAATATGACTAGGTCATGATTATCCGATTACAGAGACTAGTTGCTAGTGATCCGATATATGCTTCGTACGGGGCAGACACAATTCCATCCAGCCCTAGGCCTAGCATGTGACATCCGATACTGGATCGTATTACGTAATACATTGTATGCTACGCCTGATACATATTATATATTCTTCGTTGAATATTTCTGGAGAATTGGGTAGGCACGGTGCTTTGCTTGAAGCCAACTATGTCTTGTAAATCGGTGAGAACGTGGTACGAGGTACGTAGGTGTCGGATTGTCCGACAACTGTATTTACTGCCAACATATCCAGGGATCTCTTGGGTCGCTTCCCAAAGATTCACCGATGACATTTGACTCGAACAGAATTAATCTGGGATTAATTATGAGAGAAAAATTAAACTGGGATTAAGTGCTGTAAGAATTTATCTGGGATTAAATTCGTCTAGAAGAGAGAACGCGATTAATTTAGAATTAATCGGTAAAATAAATTTAATAGTTAAATTGAATTTTTCTATTTAATTTATTTATTTGGGCTAAAATAATATATTGGATATATTAATTGAAATCAGATTTCAATGCGGAATTAAAATTTGATTTTAATTCGGGCGAATGAATTAATTCGTAAGCGACTTTCGTAATAATTTTGCTGGGCATTATTATTTAATAAAATTGGATTTAATTACGTCGCGACGGAAAAGTCGTTTAATCGGATTAAACGAACCCGGGCCCAAAGTGTGTTATGTAAGCCAACTAAATTTGGAATTTAATTTGGTGCGACCCACAACTTACATCAACTTTTTGACAAGTGATGGAAGTGGTTGGCTTATATTTAATTCTTCTTTTTCCAACACAACCACCAACCTTTTGAAAGTTAAGTCAACACACTTTTGGATATGTTTGGAACTATTCATTATCTCTTTTCTCTCCCATTTTGGGCGTGACTTTGCTTCTCTCCAAGGGCAAATTTTGCTTCAATTTTTGTTCAAGCTAGCACTTAAAGGAGTCAAATTAAGGTGTTAGGGAAACTCACCCGAGAGTTTGGAACTCATTTTCAAGCTTGGAACTTCTACATTCAAAGGATTTTTCGAAAATTCTAAGCCGATCATTATAAGTATTCCATAACTTATTTTGATTTATTCACACACAAATCATTGTTTTGAGACCTTGGGCATGTGTAGGACACTAACAATGGTATCAAGAGTTAATCTAAGCATGATTTGAATTCTAGGGTTCATGACTTTAATTTGGGTATTTTTGCTTGGAGCATGATTTTTCCAAATTGGTTGTTTGGTTGTGATTAGATGATGATAACTAAGGGTTGTGAATCATTGGATTTGAGAAAAATTGATTAGATTAATTTTCCCAAAAAATCCTCACTTGGCCGAATGTAACCCTAAGTGTGCTCATGGTGATTTTTTGAATTTGACAATTGGATGTGTTAAGTGGCATGAAATTGAATGTTAATTGTTGATTTAATTGGATTAAAATCAAAATTGGATGTTAATTTCATGTGTTTGCGGTGAGTTTGAGCATGTTGTTGGATGAATTGATTTTTTCTCAATTTTGTGTTGGATATGAATTTGAGAATTAAACATGATTAATTAGATTAATTGATGTTTTGGAAATATTAGATTAATTAATTAATTGTGCCTATTACACTTTAATTGGATTAATATGTAATTTGGAATAATATATTAATTTAATTTGTTGTATTTGGGCTAAAAGGCTTGGTTGGGCCAAGTATGGTTTTGGACAATTGGGTTGGACCCAATTGGGCCTAAAACCATTTCCATAAAGTCCAAATGTGACTTTTGGGCCTTTAAAAATTTAATTGGGCCTAATGAGCCAAAATTGATTGTTGGCATAGGGTGATTCCTAATTGGGCCTTGGCATTTTGGGTTAGATCCATAAAAGCCAAAGCCCATGCCTAAAGAATTAATTGAAAGCCCATTGGACTTTAATTGAATTTGCATTGGATGCTAATTGGGCCTTTGAGACCCAATTGGATTGGATTTGTAATCCAAGTCTAAAAGGCACTATTAAAAGTGTAATTGTTTAATTTGGAATTAAACGCAAATTAGTATTGGATACAATTTGAATTGGATTTAAAATTATAGTTCGATATAATTCAAGAATATGTACTTTGAATATTTATTCTTAAACGAGTTGGACTCGCGCAAATCAAATCATTGTATGAACATTGGATGGTCATTAATCAAAGATTAATTAATTGGATTAAATTGATTGACAACATGATTTGTATGAATACTTGGATGTATTTATATGAATAATGTATATCAGATGGATATTAGTTGGGTGAGGGCAATTTTGGAAATTGTTGTAAGTATGGTACTTATTTAAATTGGACCTGCGTGTCCAACCTTTCACCTCATTATCTCTTTGTATTTCTCTTCTCACCAATTCCCCTCAATGCAAATGAGGTTTCTTTTAGTATTATGTAATTGGGTAGAAGAATGTAAAGTGCTAGCAGGAGAGAGGAAAAAGATAGTGATTTGTTCTAGGAATAAATTGTATTATATATCCATCCACATATCATTATTAATTTATCACACCTTATTATGCTTTTAGAATGCATGTTTAAGGGTGTATGATGAGACCTACTCAAAGATAATAAATTGGTTGCCAATTTACGTGAACAACCCTCACTTTAATATTAAGCGTTTTCCTTCCATTGAGTGGTTCTCTCTCAAGATCCAAGGTTGACTTTGATTTTTGGCCAAAGTCAAAATCACTGTCCATCATGGATGTGTTTGAACCACGAAAGCTTTGTTATATATCTCATGTCTTGGGCAGTTGTGACTTGTTGGCCAAAGTCAAGGTCACTTCTGTACATTGACGTGGATTACGAAGCTTTCCCACTGTCAATGAGTCACGCTTAACTGGAATCATTAAGCTTGTTGAGCCAAAGCCAAGGCTTAGTTGATTCAGAGGAAAATGTTAGGAAATATATTGGATATATGTTTTGGACTTGGAGGTCCACCTACCAGATCTAGGAATTGGATGTGATCCAATTGATCTTAGAGATCTACCTAGTTAAGTTTCATACAGCTTGTTGGCCAAAGTCAAGGTTGTGTGTTATTTAACGGGATCCTAGCCTACTAGGAAACTAGGTTTCCCGAGTACTCAACATAGGGTTAGAGGCTCGCCAAAAATTAGTGGGAGGCCAATATTAAATTTGTAATTTCGTTTAATACTTGCTAAACACGCTCTTTTATTTTTATTTATCATCGTTATAAATATATATTAGTTGGACTAATATCTTTTATTGCTTTCATTGAACAGTTGGACTGTTTTCACACTACTCCACTTGTAGTTGGTTAAATAGTTGGACTATAGTAACCATTGCATTTTGAGTGTACCCGAAATCGTTGGTTGGATAGTTGGACTATTGTAATCGAGATGGCTGGAAAGATTAGCGTTAGGGACATCATCATGGCTGATAATGTCTTTAACGGCTCCAATTTTCCAGATTGGGAGATGAATCTCAGGATAGTCCTGTGAGCCGAGAAGTTACTCTATGTCATAGGGAAACCTCTCGGGCCTAAGCCATGAGTTGAGCAAATAGAAGTTACTCATCGTGATGTTAACTTTAGTGCTCAATCCGTCATGCTTGCCGCAATGACTCCTCAGTTTCATCGTTAGAACAAAGGATTGGATCCTTATAGTATGATGTTGAAATTGAAGGATCTTCACAGATCTAACCTTAGATCTCAGAAGTATGAATTACAGAAGAAGCTCTTTCGCTCGTGTATGTCAAAGGGTACATCTATCGAGCACTACATGTCACAGATGATTGCTGACATCGAACAGCTAGGTCAGCTGGGCATAACCTTCGAGGCCGAGACTTCTATAGATTTGATCTTACAGTCTCTGCCCGATTACTGGGGCGGGTTCGTCATGAACTATAACATGATGAACCAAGAGAAAACTCTTGGAGAGTTAATGGAAATGCTGAAAGAAGCAGAGCCAGAGCTTCTGAAGGGAAAGAAGCGTGAGGCGCACCTTACTTCGACATCCCAGAAGGCCAAGGCTTGAACGAAGGCTTCTGGGGGTTTGAAGAAAAGGAAGAAAAAAGGAAGGCCAAATCGTCACAGTCTTCTGGGAAGACTAAGGACATATCCCAAGACGTCTGCCTACATTGTAGTAAACGGGGTCACTGGAAGCGTGACTGCCGTGAGTACAAGGCGGAGTTGAAGGAAGTGAAGACGGGCAAGGCTCCGGCATCAGGTATGTTTGTTACAAACATGTCCACCACTGGTTTTAAAAATTGGATTTTTGATTCTGGATGTGGTATTCACATATGTACTGGTGTGCATGATCTGCTAATTAGCAGGATACTGGTTTCAGATGAGATTGACCTACGAGTCGGAAACGGGACGAGAGTCGCTGTTTTGGCCGTTGGGACCTATGTTTTGTATCTGCCATTGGGTCATGTAATTACATTAGGTGACTGTTATTATGTACCTAAGTTGACTAAAGAACATCATCTCTATATCTAGATTAACCCGATGCGGGTATACCTTTCTATTCATGAACACTAGGTATTTTGTATATAAAGATGACATTTTGATATGTAAAACATGTGTTAATAATGGTCTTTATATTTTGAATATAAACGAATCTCAAACATATAACATGACAAACAAAAGGCTCAAATTGAGTAAAATAGATGAAACTTATCTGTGGCATTATTGTTTGGGACACATTGACAAGACTCGTATATCCACACTTTCGAAGAGTGGACACTTGGATGGATTTGATCCTAATTCATATGATGTCTGCGAATCTTATTTGTTAGGAAAAATGCCTAAAACACCTTTTAGCGGTAGAGGTATACGTGCCACCGAACTATTAGCCCTCATTCATAGTGACGTATGCGGGCTTATGTCTAGCCAGGCTAGAGGTGGATATGAATACTTCGTAACCTTTACGGATGATGCATCGCGTTATGGTTATGTGTATCTTATGACACACAAGTCAGAAACTTTTGAGAAATTCAAAGAGTTTCGACATGAAATAGAAAAACAGACCGACACAAGTATTAAAACATTGCGGTCAGACCGTGGTAGAGAATACTTAAGCAATGAGTTTCTTGATTACTTTAAAGAATATGGTATTTTTTCACAGTGGACTCCTCTCGGAACACCTCAATTGAATGGCGTGTCCGAACGGAGAAACCGAACTTTGTTGGACATGGTAAGGTCAATGATGAGTCGCACTGAGCTACTAATTTCCTTCAGGGGATATGCATTGAACAATGCAATACTTATTTTGAATAAGGTTCCGTCAAAGTCTTTTGGACAGACTCCATATGAAATATAGACAGGAAAGAAACCGGGTTTCTCATTCCTGAAGATTTGGGGATGCTGGGCATATGTTAAACGTTTGGATGGTACCAAACTAGAACCCAAATCAGATAAATGCCTATTTGTAATTGGTTATCATAGGGAAACCAAAGGATATTATTTCCACAACCCACAAGAGAACAAAAATATTTGTTGCTCTCCATGCAGTATTCCTCGAAAAGGAATTCATAAATGTAGTGGTAAGTGGGAGGAAAGTAGAACTCGATGAAAATTGGAGTGATACTGTTCCTAGCATCGATCCCCTCACGGAACACCAACAGTCCATCAGGGATGAGACTGTTCCACAATCTTCTAATACACAAGAACTATGTAGGTCGGAGAGAGTCAGAAAATAACCTGAGAGGTATGGGTTTCTGATTTCACCTCATGTAGATATTAATCTTATTGAGGATAATGAACTAGCTACGTATGAAGAAGCGATACAAGGTATCGACTCCGCTTTATGGCAAGAGGTCATGAAGTCCGAAATGGATTCCATGTATACCAACCAAGTTTGGACACTGGTTGATGTACCGGAAGACATTGTGCCTATTGGTAGTAAATGAGTATTCAAGGTGAAAATAAACATGGATGGCAACAAACAAACGTACAAAACTAGGATTATAGTGAAAGGGTATCGTCATCAACATGATATTGATTACGAAGAAACCTTTTACCCGTTGCCATGATTAAATCCATTCGGATAATGCTTGCTATTGCTGCATATTTCCATATGAAATATGGCAGATGGACGTCAAAACCGCTTTCCTTAACAAAAACCTTTTGAAGGATGTTTATGTACAACAACCTGACGGTTTTGTCATGCCAAAATATGCAAACAAGGTTTGCAAGTTAAATCGATCCATTTATGGATTGAAGCAAACATTGCGTTCTTGGAACCAATGTTTTGATAAGATCATAATGGTATCTGGTTTCATTCAAAACGATGATGATTCTTGTGCATATAAGAAGGTTGGTGGGAGCGCACTGACATTTATTGTCCTATACGTTGATGATGTATTGCTTCTTAGCAATGACATTCCCATACTAAAATCGGTGAAAGCTTGGCTTTCATTAAAATTCTCCATGAAATTCTTGGGAGAGGCAACCTTTATTCTAGGAATAAGGATCTACTGGGATAGATCTAAAAGTTGTTGGCACTCTCCGAGAACTCGTACATTGACAAAGTGTTGAAGAGATTCAACATTGATAAGCCCAGAGGGGGCTGCTTCCAGTGTCATATGACATCTCTCTATCTAAGGACATGTGTCCTAAAACTCAAGATAAGAGAGATTCAATGAATCTGATCTTGTTCGCTTAAGCAGTCAGATTGATCATGCATGCCATGATATGTACGCGACCTGATGTCTCATATGCTTTGAGTATCTGCAGTCACTATCAAGTGGATCCAGGTGATGGTCACTGGATTGATGTTAAGAATATCCTTAAGTATCTTAGACGAACTAATGATACTTTCTTAGTATATGGAGAAGGAGAACTTGAGGTGACTGGGTTCACCGATGCAAGTTTCCAAACCGATAAAGACACTGTAAGTCGTAATCATGGTACATATTTTGTTTGAATAATGGAACAATGAGCTGGAAATCTTCCTAGAAAGATACTGTTGCAGATTCAACAATAAAAGCGGAATACATTACTGCGGCTGAGGCAGCAAAAGAAGCATTTTGGATCTATAAAATTCCTAATTGGATTAGGAGTAGTTCTGTTAGTAGCTGAGCTGGGCTACAACACATGCTAAGGAATTACGGTCTCATCAATGATCCAAATATGTACTTCGACGGTTTCATCCAATTCGTGAGATCATACATCGTGGCGATGTCAAGATCGAAAGATCATTTCAGATGATAACCTTACAAATCCGCTGACGAAAGCTGTATTTCAGCAAAAGTTTGAGCGACCCGTACATAGTTCAGGTGTTGGACACTTAAGTGATTGGCTATAGGCCAAGTGGGAGATTGTTGGACAATTATGACCCATAACATCACTATTTGTAAAAGACATGGTGTTTTTGTACAAATTAACTATGTGACAAAGGAAATTGCTCTTTTATCATTTTGTAATTGGATTACTTGGATATATAAATGATAAAAGTCCATATGATTAGTACCAGATTAATAAGATATGAGACAGTATTAATCCACGAAAGGTTTAATCATTAAATATCCCTAGTCGTAGTATTATCGAGACTGGACATCGATAATATGAAATAGACTAGTATTACACTTGTGCTCGTTATGGAAGCTTAACAACATAATTCTCATATATTTAAGTATTAGATACTTATGCAAGTGTGATAGGAGGTTCTGTTAGCCGTTGGACCGGGAACAGCTTCGCTCTGGATAGACCTATTACGCAATACATTGTATGCTACGCCTGATACAGATTATATATTCTTCGTTGAACATTTCTGGAGAATTGGGTAGGCACGATACTTTGCTAGAAGCCAACCATGTCTTGTAAATCAGTGAGAATATGTTACGAGGTACGCAGGTGTCCGATAGTCCGACAACCGTATTTACTGCCAACATATCCAAGGATCTCTTGGGTCGCTTCCCAAAGATTCACCGATGACATTTGACTCGAACATAATTAATCTGGGATTAATTATGAGAGAAAAATTAATCTGGGATTAATTAGGGCAAGAATTTATCTGGATTAAATTCGTCTAGAAGAGAGAACGCGATTAATTTGGAATTAATCGGTAAAATAAATTTAATAGTTAAATTGGATTTTTCTATTTAATTTATTTATTTGGGCTAAAATAATATATTGGATATATGAATTGAAATCAGATTTCAATGCGGAATTAAAATTTGATTTTAATTCGGGCGAATGAATTAATTCGTAAGCGACTTTCGTAATAATTTTGCTTGGCATTATTATTTAATAAAATTGGATTTAATTACGTCGCGACGGAAAAGTCGTTTAATCGGATTAAACGAACCCGGGCCCAAAGTGTGTTATGTAAGCCAACTAAATTTGGAATTTTATTTGGTGCGACCCACAACTTACATCAACTTTTTGACAAGTGATTGAAGTGGTTGGCTTGTATTTAATTCTTCTTTTTCCAACACAACCACCAACCTTTTGAAAGTTAAGTCAACACACTTTTGGATATGTTTGGAACTATTCATTATCTCTTTTCTCTCCCATTTTGGGCGTGACTTTGCTTCTCTCCAAGGGCAAATTTTTCTTTAATTTTTGTTCAATCTATCACTTAAAGGAGTCAAATTAAGGTGTTAGGGAAACTCACCCGAGAGTGTGGAACTCATTTTCAAGCTTGGAGCTTCTACGTTCAAAGGATTTTTCGAAAATTCTTAGCCGATCACTGTTAGTATTCCACAACTTATTTTGATTTATTCACACACAAATCATTGTTTAGAGACCTTGGGCATGTGTAGGACACTAACACATTCAATCCTGACAGTACTCAGTATTTATGCCATAACTCATTCTAGGAATTTCCAAATCAAGATCCATAAATTTATACATAAATTAGACACATATATCTATCATCTGTAAAAAATACAGCCTTAAAAAAATAAGTTGGATTTTTTGGAATTTTTCTAATGTGACGAGTCGACAGAAAACTCTCATCGAACATGTTGTAGTAATATGGCTCTAGTAAAAGTTCTATCTATCAAAATTATGTTTCGTTTGAACCGTAGCAAACTAGAGACACATATCTATATAAAGGTATATAATTTGAAATTTAATTTAACCGTTTGCTAATTGTTCAAAATTATTTTCCGTTGTACTTATGCATTGAAATTCATTTTGGTGCAAATAAAGTGCAAATGATTTCTTAAGCACTTTAAGCCATTTTAAATGCAAGTGATGCAAAATATATGATTTCTAAGAGCTTTCAAACATTTGAATAAACTCACTTACAATTAGTTTTAACTCTTAATCATCATCTTGCTTGGCTCTTGCTCTTTGATCTTTTTCATCATCTTTTTGGCTTCTCGTAGCTCATTTTGGCTTCATCATCAACTTTGACCTCATCAAACTTGATTCGCTAATATGTAGATATTTTTAAACCATCGAAACCAAGTCACCGAGTCGCTAACATTGATCATCTTTTCTAAATTTCTTCATAACTTTGAGCTTCCCATCTTTGGGTCTTTTTTACTTATTGGCATCATCAAAATCATAGTACTAACAATCTTCCCCTTTTTGATGATGGAAACTCCATCTACCTCAACATGCACATCTTTCTTTAATCCTAAGATTTAGACAAAATATACTAAAAAAGAAAGATTAGCTTGAGTGCATTCATTTACTTTCTCTCCCCATTTGACATTAGCAAAAAGGTGAGAAGGCAAGTGAAAGCTCCCCATTCTTAAAACAAATGGTACCATATAAACATGATCCATAAAATATTTTAACCAAGTAAAAGAACATGTATTCATGATAAACTCGATTTGCCTATTTTCTCATATAAGTAGTATGTTCATTTAACTATAACAATTGCAAGGAAAAATTTTCTCATTTAAGCATAATAATTGTATGAGATAAAGTAATTTTTCAAAACATAAATTATCCAAAGAAAATAATATAATATTTCAATCAAATGGACTAGAAGTAATAAAATATTATAAAGGCTAAGGATTCCAACCAATTTGTCATGATGATGACTTGTAAAATCATAAAGCTCCATGTTAAGTTGTGCTATCTAATAAAAACACTTGGAAACAAAATTAACACAAATATAATGTAACACCATGGTAATTTTGACATAAATTCCGACGACCTCTTTGGTGTGCGTGATGTGATATGTATATAAATCATGAACAAGTGTGAATATGCTCGTGGAAATATTTTTCTGGAAATTTGATTCGGTACAAAATTATTTTTCCGTTCGATACCGGATAACCCGTTGTATTTTAGCCATAATATTTTCATACGATGTCCAATTTTAGTGAATTTTATATTGTCATAAAGCTAAGATGAAGATCTATAACTTTTATTTTGAATATTTTCTCAAATTCTGATCAGAAATAGGCCAAAAATGCTAGTAATGTTGCTTGTCTAGTAGCAACTCGAGATTTCTCTAAACAATTCTCATGAGACTTATAAAAATTATTATTTTATTAGAAAAAAATATGCCCTTCATTATATAAAACAACCTCACATTTTTTTAGTCCCAAATTACTATTCATCAACTTCCTAAAACATATTTTCTGGTTTGCTCTTCACCCACTCCCATTTCTTTACCTTACTTAGCAAGATTGCTCCACCATTTAAGTCCATTTCTTCATTTTCTTGTTCATTTTGTTGAAGTTGAAACTTATTCATTTCCCCTCAAATTTGAAAATTAGGGATTTGAGTAGTTTATGCATGACTTTCTTCTAGGCTTTGGATTAAATGCTTATATATGCATTTATGAGCTTATTATCATGCACTTGAGTCCAATGTATGAAAATTAGAAAAAAAATTAAATTTCTCGTCCTTTATGACTGAGTAGGGGGCTCTTCTATTTTATTATTTTTATTGAATACTTTTTGAGTTTTGAAAGGTTATGATGATGGTAAGAGTATGAGGGGGGAAAAGTGATTAGGATGGTGTTGAATATGCTTGAAGTATTACATGAGGGGCTAGCTAAAAACAACGAGTTGAGTGGAGAAGAGCTGATTTTTGGTTTTTTTTTTTTGAAGATAATATGTAGTAGTCTATGCTTTGGGTGATGCTAGTTTGTAGAGTTTGCTTCAACATGTTGAGGTAATGGTGTTAAAATGGGCATGTTGCACGCCAAGTAATCGAAAAAATATATAACCTAGATTACTTAATAAAATAAGAAAGTTTTAGGCGTAATAAAGAGTGTTCATAATAATAAAAATTCTGTTGAGGGTTGCCGAATTAAGAGTATTAAGGAAAATGGCAAATTAAGGAAGTCGAGCAGTGAAGTTAACCTAAAATATATTATAGATAAGTTGTGATAATTCATTTATAAGTTGAGTTTTTGATGTCTAAATGATGAACCATAAAATTCTGATTAAAATAGACATTTAAGAGAGTAACATATCCAAAAATCATAATTTTTAGACCTAGGATGAAGCCAAACCAGATTTTTGATGTTGGGCGACCTGCTGCCACTGCACCCAGTTTTTCAGCATGAACAACCTTTAAACTTTGGTTTAGAACTTAATTTTCCGAAATCTAAATTGAGATCTGTAAAAATCGACATAAAATAGACACATTAAGGTCCATTTTATTAAAATTTCAGCCCTAGATTCATTCCCAATTAAGTACATCAAATTTTAAAATTTAGACATCAAGTATTGAGTTTTCAATAGCTTAGTAGAATCAAAATTTCCGCTCCTGCACTTATGTAACTCCAAACCTTAGCCCGTAAAAAATTCATAGACTACGTTTATAAGTTATTAACTCAACGAAGGCAAATATTCATGCATTGCATATTTTATTTATTGATCAGAAGCATATCTCGCAACTTATATTCTAATAAAGTTGATCAATTATAGATTATCGGCAGGAACTGTGACTTTCTTCGACACCATGAAGTAGTGCTAGTCTGTTTCCAAATCTGTGAATGAATATTTTATTTTCATAATGTTTTGTTGTTTTTATAAAATTATATAAATTTATTAATATTCAAGTTATATTTAGAGATGAGACCAAGTTGCCAAAATACTTTGATGATTTAAAAATATTTTTGAACCAGTTGAGAAATGTTTTCATGCTTTTGATAATTTACGACTATTTATTTTATGACTTTTTTTTATATATTAGGGGAAAAACCCAATCTCATAGACTTTTGGAATTAACGGATACAGCAGACATGTGCACATGTAGTTTCAGGACTAGGGGACGGTACTATATGATGCCCCTAAATCCTAGTTTCAGGGCTAGGATGATAACATTGATTGGTGTTCCTGTCTCTAGTGACTTGGGGAACGTCGAGACGTAACCCCCCAAGGTACTAGTTAGGCGTGTTGAGGATGTCGATACGTAACGCCCCCAGACGTTAGTCGTTTTCCAGATGAGATTTTGAGAAACAACAGTTTTATGAAAAATTTTCAGAACGAATTAGTTTTACGAGAGATATTAAAGTCTTACAGAAAGAAGTTTCCAGAAAAGTTTTGCCAAAATATATTTTTCAGACAAAAAGAGTTTTCAGATAAGATTAGATTTCCTTATAAAATGAGACGATTTCAGTTTTAGGAAATAAATTTTTCATAAAGTATTTTAGTTCTCGTTTTAAACTGTCCACTCACTAGGCCGTTCAAACGATCTAACCCCCAACTCTCCTGTGTTTTCTATTTTGCAGGTCTACTCAGAGGAAGAGCTTGAGAGGATGGATACTAATGACAATCACTAAGGTTATTAGGTCCATATGGTAGTCAAGTCCGAGGTATATGGGTCAGTTAAGGTCAAGGTTGTAATAGTTAAAGTACACATCATGTTTCAGTTGCTTGAGAGTTATTACGTAAAGTTGTCAAAGTTACCAGTGTTTAATATGGTAAGCATAAAATTATAAGGAACGATGGTTGTTTAATTAATTTAAGTTGGGCATGTAGTCCTCCAGTATAAGTGTGTGATTTGTGATTGTCAAATAATAAGAAAAGCTGTAGAGTTCAGTTAGTCAGTTAGTTAGTTAGAGACTGAGGGTGAGAGGGTAACCTGTCGTCTGCCGGTAGCATCTCCGAGAGGAGGATGTTATAAAGTTGGTATCAGAGCATGATCTAGGGAGTCAATGACTGCAGTGGGTAGAGTATTGGGGTCTTGTATACGTAGTATTCCCGAGGTAGTTGTATACGAGCACTACCTCTCTAGTATCTGATTTTTGAGTATGTCTTCAAGCCTTAAAGAGAGGTTAGTAAACGTTTCAAGAATCATTTCAATGTCGTCTGGACTAGATGAAGGTCCAAGTCTTTAACTTGACCCGATGAGGGTCTTGGGGAATATTCCCATCGACTAGACAAGTTGAAGGTCCATGATAATCTCTAGTTGACTAGACCTGAAGAAGGTCTAGGGGATTTTTCCACGTCGTCTAGATTAGAAGATGGTCTCGGTCTACAACGTGACCTGACGAAGGTCTTGGGGAATGTTTCCATCGACTGGACCAGATGAAGGTCAAGGATAATCTCATATCGACTAGACCTGAAGAAGATCCAGGGGAATCTTCAATGTCGTCTGGAATAGATGAAGGTCCAGGTCTTTAACCTGACCCGACGAGGGTCTTGGGGAATATTCCCGTCGACTAGACAAGTTGAAGGTCCATGATAATCTCTAGTTGACTAGACCTGAAGAAGGTCTAGGGGATTTTTCCACGTCGTCTAAATTAGAAGATGGTCTAGGTCTACAATGTGACCCAACGAAGGTCTTGGGTAATGTTCCCATCGACTGGACCAGATGAAGGTCTATGATAACGTTCATTCAACTAGACCTGATGAAGATCCAGAGGAGTTTTCAATGTCATCTAAACCAGATGAAGGTCCAGGTCTTCAACCTGACCTGACGAGGGTCTTGAGGAATGTTCCCGTCGATTGGAGCATATGAAGGTCCATGATAATCTCCAGTCGACTAGACCTGAAGAATGACCAGTGGAGTCTTCTACATCGTCTGAACCAGATAAAGGTGTAGGTCTTCAAGCTGACCCGACGAGGGTCTTAGAAAATGTTCCCGTCGATTGGACTAGATGAATGTCTAGGATAATATCTAGTTGACTAGACTTGAATAAGATCCAGGGGAGTCTTCAACGTCGTTTGGACCAGATAAATATCTAGGTCTTCAACCTGACCGACAAGGGTCTTGGGGAATGTTCCCGTCAACTGGACCAGATGAAGGTCCATGATAGTCTCCATTCGACTAGACCTGATGAAGGTCCAGAGGTGTCTTCAACATCATCTAGACCAGATGAAGATCCAGGTCTTCAATCTGACTTGACAAGGGTTATGGGAAATGTTCATGTCGACTGCACCAGATTCAAGTCCTGGACTATCTCTAGTCGATAAGACCTAAAGAAGGTCCAAGAGAGTCTTCTATGTCATCTATACCAGTTGAAGGTCTATGTCATCAATATGACCCGACAAGGGTCATGGGGAATATTCCCATCGACTAGACCTGATGAAGATCCATGACAGCCTCCAGTCAACTAGACCCGATGATGGAACATGAGAGTCTTCAATATCGTCTAGACCAGATGAAGATCTATGAGACTTCAATATCGACTGGACCTCGATGAGGGCACGTGATACTTCAATATCCACTAGACCTAGAGATGGACTTATGAGACTTTAATGTCGACTGGAGCTAAATCAGGAACCATGAGACTTCAATATCGACTGGACCTAGATGAGGGCCCTTGAGATTTCAATGTTGACTGGACCTAGATGAGGGTCCATGAGTCTTTAATGTCGACTGGAGCTAGATGAGGGTCCATGAGACTTCAATGTTGACTGGACCTAGATGAGGGCCCATGAGACTTCAATATTGACTGAATCTCTGATGTCGTGTGGAATTACTTCTTGCCATGTCATTTGGACTAGATGATGGTCTTTCCATGTCGTCTGAAGTAAATGATAGTCCTCTCATATCATTTGGAGTAGATGAAGTTCTTTCCATATTTACTAGACCATGTGGGCATCTTGGTAAGTGTTCATTGGTCCATTAGGTCTATTAGAGGTCTAGGAAGATATTCCCATGTTAACTGGGAGAAACATGTTGACTGAGCTAGTTGGTGGTCCATGCAGGTCGACTGGAATGAGTGTATCTCTCCATAAATTTGATTTTGTGAAGATTGATCTCTTTTAACTAACCAACGAGTACTTGATTAGGAAGTAGAGATGTCCCCATACGACAATGGGTGATCTCTGAATATTCTTTTCCTTGGTCCAATTGGGCCTTGTGAGATGGGTTATAGGAAATGGGCCTCCAGAAGTATGGGCCTTTCGTCGTCTTTTTTTTTTGCCTTGTGACTATCATAAATTACTTAGTTGAATTAAGTTTTGCCTACTCGAAATTTATGGTTTGGGGAAGGTGGAGTCCTTGTCGTTTAGTACTTGATATGTTGGCCTAAAAAATGGGTAAGTCTATATCACTTCAATGGTTTGTCGATTAAAGACTTAGGTTGGGGTAAGGGTCAAGTCTATATTGCTTTAGCGTGGTCTCAGCTCAAGACTTAGGCTCAAGCCAATTCTCGAACTTGATGCCGACTCAAGATTTAGACTCAGATGAAGGTCATGTCTTGGTCACTTGAGCATGAAGTCGTATGAGACATATTGATTGAATAATTTTCTTCAGTGTATTAGGGATTGTTCCCAAGCCTTGAGCAACAAAACTTAAAAAAAAATTTCCAAGTAAAAATCAATTTGAGGCAGTCTCTTTGTCTCCCAGTCAGAGAGTAGTAATTGTCGAGTGGCTAGTCTCTGACTCTACTGCTTGATTAGGTTATCTATAGTATTGCTTGAGATGCACATTGTTTAGCTATTTTGAATGGGCTTTCCAAACTCTGTTTTCAACCTGTAGGGTCCTTGCCCAATGACTTTGGCGATGAAGTATGGGCCTTCCCAGGTAGGACCAAGTTTTTCATCTCCAATATTCTTTTCGTTATGAAAGATTCCAGTCTTATTGAAGTGCTTGGTCATTCTTTACTAGTGGACGACAAGCCGTATTAGGGCATATTTCCTTATTTCATCAATCTTGTCGAGACTTTGGTTCATGAGTTTCATGTTGGATTCATCCTCGAGCCATTGGTAGTGTGGAGATGAGACTTTTCCTTCAGCAGGTATGTCTGCTTCAGTCCCAATGCCCAAGAAGAAAGGTGTTTCAATATGACTGGAGTACTCCTGGGAGTTCATCTGCCCATGATTCATTGGCTTTCTCCAATCTATTCTTCAAAATATTGATGATTTTCTTGTTTGAAGGCTTATCCTGTCCATTGGCTTGAGGGAAGCGTGGTGTTAAAAAGTTGAGTTTGATCCCTTAATTCCTACATAAGTCTTGGAAGCAGTGGCTGTTGAATTAAGAACCATTGTCAGTGACAATCTCCATGAGAGTCCTGAACTGGCATATGATGTTCTTCCACCCGGAGGCCTTGACTTCTTAGTCTCGTACCTTGGTAAAGGCCTCAGATTTAATCCACTTGGAGTAATCCGTGAGGGCGAGCATGTATACTCGTTGACCTAGATATAAATGATGTATTTTTATTCACAGTATGATAATGAGTCTTTTAAAAGGACACCCTCTGAAAATTGGGAAATTACGAGGATGAATACCAGAAAGGAAAGGAACTCGAATAATATAGCCCAAAAGCCGACTGGACATCACATATATCTTACCTACATTTCCTCTAGCCAGTAAAATCAGTCGAATATTCTTTAAAAACCCTAAATTCGAGAGGACATAACATGTATGTCATTGATGAGCATATATTCAGTTATGAAAGGTACGAGATCTGATTATGGACGACATGATATGTAATTCAAATTACACATCCAGCTGAACATGCATTAATTGTTCAATACATGTGTAAATTTTCGAAGGCTGGAGTCGCGGACTGACATAAGTCTGGCCGGACATACATCTCAAATTATAAGTCCGGCCAGACACTCATCAGGCATTAGAATCTCTAGCAATCTAGTAACGTCAGGCAGAAATGAGAGAAGCGGGGGATCTTGCTTCCCCTCTTCCTTTCTCAGGCCTTCAATTTGCACTATAAAAGGAAGCCTTATTTTTCACATAGAGGGGACTTTTAGGAGAGTATAGAGGGAGACCATCCTTAGAGAAACCGTGAAATTCCAAGAAACCTTTGAGAGAAAATGGAGAAACCTGAGCCATCCATATTTGGAGTTCCATATTCCCTGATGTGAATCCAACATCAACCCAACGATCAGAATTATCTTCAGAGCCTAGCTACATTGGAAAAGGTACGACCTGAGGGCACCATTTTTAATATTTATATGCATATGAGATTTTGATTTTGACATAGTATCTCCGGCCGGACATATACTATGTCTGGCCAGACATTCATATACACCCAACCAGATATAGATATATCTAGCCTCGTTTAATGTTCTTTGTAGTTTACTGCATGCTTAGTTACTTTTTATGTTACTCATTATCATTGGTTTATGCATGTTTAATTGTTTCATTCGTATGTTTTAGTTGATGATACACATATATTTATTTTACTGTCCAAGATGATATCCATGTCATGCTATGTTTACCGTGTGATATGCGAACGAAGTATGGCTAGACTTGTCCTATATCTGACATGACATAATGATATCCGGCTGCGTGATCCCCGTGGTATATATGATGGAAACTCGAACGTAATTTTCACAGCCAATTCGAAATGGACGGTAATATGGTTCGATCTCGGGGTACAACTCCATGCACCATCGAGAGATGGCTATTTCACTATGAACGTATCAAAAATGCATGTTTATTATGTTTGTTATTGCGTATGAATGTTTATGTGTTTTTGGACTACACAGTATATCCGGCCAAACTTCAAGTAAGTCCGGTCAGACATGAATATTGAATTACATATCCTGGCCGACCTTAGGCAATGTCTGGCTAGGCCTCTCCGGGGCCAGACTCACCTAGTGGATGCTTTAACTTGTTTAATCTGTTGCTATAATAGTTTATTCATGAATTTATACTTTATTTGTTTACCGTATTTTGACATGTTTATTTCAATAACAAACATACCTAAAGCCGGAGCCTTGCCCAACTTCGCTTCCTTCAAGCCCGCCTTGAACTTACGGCAGTCACGCTTCCAGTGACCCTATTTACCACAGTGTAGGCAGACATCTTGGGATTTGTCATTTGTCTTCCCAGAAGACTGTGATGATTAAGCCTTGCCCTTCTTCTTCTTCTTCTTCACACCCCCAGAAGTCTTTGGCCAAGCCTTGGCCTTCTTGGATGTCGAAGTAAGATGCGCCTCGCGCTTCTTCCCTTTCTGAAGCTCTAGCTCTGCCTCTTTCAGCATAGCCATTAACTCTCCAAGAGTTTTCTCTTGGTTCATCATATTATAGTTCATGATGAACCCGCCCCAGCAGTCGGGCAAAGACTGTAAGATCAAATCTATGGAAGTCTCGACCTCGAAGGTAATGCCAGGTGACCCAGCTGTTCGATGTCAACAATCATCTACGATATGTAGTGTTCGACAGATGTACCCTCTGACATACGAGAGCGAAATAGCTTATTCTGTAACTCATACTTCTGAGATATAAGATTATATCTATAAAGATCCTTCAACTTCAACATCCTCGCATAAGGATCCAATCCCTTGTTCTGACGATGAAACTAAGGAGTCATTGCAGCAAGCATAACAGATTGAGCAGTAAAGTTATCATCATGGTGAGTCTTCCAAAGCTCATGTTCTACTGGCTGCTCAAGTCTAGGCTCAGTCTCGAGAGGTCTCTCTATCACGTAGAGCAACTTCTAAGCTCCCATGACTTTCCTGAGGTTCATTTCCCAGTCTGGAAAATTTGCGCCGTTAAAGACATTCTCACCCATGATTATGTCCCTAACGCTTATCTTTCCAGCCATTTTGATTGCTATAGTCCAACTATCCAATCAAATGTTTCGGGTACACTCAAATGCAATGGTTACTATAGTCCAACGATATAACCAACTACAAATGGAGTAGTGTTGAGTACAGTCTAACTGTTCAAAGAAAACAATAAATGAATAATATTAGTCCAACTAATATATATAATAACGAAAAAAAATAATAATAGAGTGCGCATATTAGCGAGTATTAAACGAAATTGCAAACTTAATACTAGCCTTCCACTAATTTTCGGCGAGCCTTTAACCCTCAGTTAAGTACTCGGGAAACCTAGTTTCCTAGTGGGCTAGGATCCCTTAAATAATACACAACCTTGACTTTGGCCAACAAACTGTATAAGGTAGAACTCTAAGATCAATTGGATCCCATCCAATTCCTAGATCCGGTAGGTGGACATCCAAGTCTGAAACATATATCTAATATATTTCCTAACATGTTTCCTCTGAATCAACTAAGCCTTGGCTTTGGCTCAACAAGCTTAATGATTCCAGTTAAGCGCGACCCATTGACAGTGGGAAATCTTCGTAATCCACGTCGATGAACAAAAGTGACCTTGAATTTGGCCAATAAGTCATAACTGCCCAAGACATGCGATATTAACAAAGCTTTCATGGTTCAAACACATCCGCGATAGACAATGATCTTGACTTTGGCCAACAAATCAAAGCCAATCTTGGATCTTGAGAGAGAACCACTCAATGGAAGGAAACGCTTAATATTAAATGCGAGGGCATTTTCATAAATTGGCAATCAATTTATTATCTTTGATTAGGTATCATCATACACCCTTAAACATGAATTCTAAAAGCATAATAAGGCGCGATAAATATAATAATGATATGCGGATGAATATTCATATACATTTTTTTCCTAGAACAAATCTTTCTCCCGCTAACACTTTACATTCTTCTATATACCCAATTACATAACACTATAAGAAACCTGATTTACATTGAGGGTAATTGGTGAGAATAGAAATACAATGAGAATAAGAGGTGATAGGCTGGACACGCAAGTCCAATTTCAAATAAATACAATATTTACAATAATTTCCAAAATTGCCCCCACCCATCTAATATCCATCCGATATACATTATTCAAATAAATACATCCAAGCATTCACACATACTATGCTGTCAATCAATGTAATCCAATTAATTAATTCTTTAATTAATGACCATCCAATGTTCATACAACGATTTGATTTGTGCGAGTCTAACTCGTTTAAGAATAAATACTCAAAGTAAGTATTCTTGAATTATATCGAACTACAATATTAAATCCAATTTAAATTGTATTCAATACTAATTCAAGTTTAATTCCAAATTAAACAATTACATTTATTCTATAATAATAATGCTTTTTTAGACTTGGATTCCAAATCCAATCCAAATGGTCTCAAAGGCCCATTTAGCATCCAATGCCAATTCTATTAGGTCCAATGGGCTTTAATTAATTCATTAGGCATGGACTTTTAGCCATTATGGATCAAGCCCACAATGCCTTGGCCCATTTAGGAATCACCCTATGCCATAAATTAATTTTGGCCCATTAGGCCCAATTAGATTATTAAAGGCCCAAAAGTCATATTTTGGACTTTTATGGAAATAGTTTAGGCCGAATTGGATCCAACCCAATTGTCTACAACCAAACTTGGCCCAACTAAGACCATTAATCAAAATATAACCAACTTAGCCCATTTAGTATTTTAGGGACTAATTTACATTAATACAATATTCCAAATTACATTAATCCATTTTAAGTGTAATTAACATAACTAATTAATTAATCTAACATTTCCAAAATATTAATTAATCATGCTTATCATTCCAATTCATGTCCAACACAAATTGAAGCAAAATCAAGTCTCCAACAAACATGCTAACTCACGGCAATGACAAGTAATTAACATCCAATTTGATTCCAATCCAATTAAATCAACATTCAACATATATATCATGCCATTAACACATCCAAGTGTCAAAATTTAAAATCACCATGAGTTACACTAGGGTAATATTCGGCCATGATAGGGAAATTAGGGAAATTTGATCCAATCAATTTTTTAACAATTCAACAATGCACAACTCCAAGTTATCATCATCTAACATCAACCAACAACTCAATTTTGAATTTTCATGCTCCAAGCAAAAATTCCTAATTAAAGTTTATGAACCCTAGTTTCAAAATCATATTTAGCAAGACTCTATATACCATTGTTAGTCTCTAAGACATGCCACAAGATCCTAAACACGATTATATGTGTGTGTGAAAATTACAAGAAAGGTGGCGGAATCACTTACATTGTAATTTGGAGAAATTTCAAAAGTTTCCTCTTTGGATGAAGCTCCAAGCTTGTTGTTGTATTATTTATGCCTTGGGTGAGTTTCCCTATCATCTCATTTGACTCCTACAAGTGCTATCTTTGTTGAAAGTTTGAACCAAAAATTTCACTAAGGTGGAGAGAAGCATTCGGCCAAGCCTTGAGGAAGAAGATAATGTGTTGTTTTTCCAAAACTTGGTTGTTGTGTGTTAAAAGACAATTAATTAATTAAGCCAACTACATCCATCAACAATTGACATTTGATGTAAGTCATGTGGTCCCACCACATTTTAAATTAAAAATTTGAGTTGGCTTCTTCAACACACAACTTGACTTGGGCCCACCAAAGTCAAAGATATTTTGTGTTCCCAAAACACAAAAAGACACACGCAAATTCACGGGCAATTTTATCGGGTTCGTTTAATTCCAATTAAACGAATTTTCCATCGCGTCATAATTAAATCCAATCTAATTAATTAATTAATTATGCCTCGTAAAATTATTACTATAGTCGCTTTCAAATTAATTCTAAATTAATCTGTTCACCCGAATTAAAATCTATTTTTAATTTCGTATTGAAATCTGATTTCAATTAATATATCCGATATATTATTTTAGCCACAAATAAATAAATTAAATAGAAAAATCTAATTCAGCTATTAAATTTATTTTATCGATTCATTCTAAATTAATCGCGTTCTCTCTTCTATATGAAGTTAATCCCCAGATTAATTCTTGCCGCAATTAATCCCAGATTAATTTTCTCTCTCATAATTAATCTCAGATTAATTCTATCTGAGTCAAATGTCATTGGTGAATCTTTGGGAAGCGACCCAGGAGATTCCTGGATATGTTGGCAGTAAATATGGTTATTGGACTATCCGAACATGTGCGTACCCCGTACCATGTTCTCATCGATTTACAAGACGTGGTTGGCTTCTAGCAAAGCACCGTGCCTACCCAATTCTCCAGAAATATTCGCTGAGGAATATCAACTGTATCAGGCGTAGTAATACTAATATTATGTAATGCGTAATATGATCCAATATCGGATGTCACATGTTAGGCCTAGGGCTGGCTCTGTGTCTGCCCCGTACGAAGCATATATCAGATCCTGAGTAACTAATCTCTGTAATCAGGAAGTCATGACCTAGTCATACTATCCATCCCGATAGCTGCAGCTTTAAGAGTACTAGTTCTGAATCCTGTGTGACCATCATCTCCATATGACTGAAGTGATACTCCCATCTTGACATCACATCCAATACACTACGATTCTCAGTAAACCCAATACAGGTGTACACAGAACCTGTTAAAGCTCCAGACGACCAATACTAAAGTAAACTGATTGTCACAAGTAATAGCGACGTAAGTCTCAAGTTAAAGATCACATACACCTACCCTGATTCGGATTCCCATAGACACATAGACATACTACCAATGAGATTCTGAGTGGGTCTATCCAGAGCAAACTGTTCCATGTCCAACGGCTAACAGAACCTATTATTACACTTGCATAAGTATCCAATACCTAAATATATGAGAACTGCGCCGTTAAGCTTCAATAACGCGAACACGTGTAATACTAGTCTATTCCGCATTATTAATGTCTAGTCTCAATAATACTTTGACTAGGGATATTTAATGATTAAACTGTTCGTGGATTAATAGTCTCATATCTTATTAATCCGATTTAACTATATGGACTTTTATCATTAATATATATCCAAGTAATCTAATTACAATAATGATAAAGTAACAATTTCCTTTTGTCACATAGATAATCTGTGCAAAAACACAATGTTGTTTTATAAATAGTGATGCTATGGGTCATAATTGTCCAACAATAGACTCTATCAGGACATAAAGTATTAGAATAAGGGTGCCGACACCTATTGGGATGTAGATTTCTGCTCCACCCCATACCAGCCTAAGTAAAGATAACTGTAGGCAAGTTCGATGAAAACTTATCCAAAGTAAGAAACAGAAAAGCACTGAATGATAGACCACCCAGATAAGAACTAAGGAGATTTCAAGAGATAGGAAAAAAAGAACCCGACCTAAGTCAAAATGGATAAGTTAGTAGTTTTTGCGGAAATCCATATAACAGACCAATGCTAATAAAAATTCTTGAAGGTTTAAAATGGCAGAGAATTTAAAAGTTGGCAAAGAATACCAGCGTGAATAATAAGGTTATACGGCGTAGCTGTGGCCTATAGCAAGAGCAGAGGGTAGAGATCTAGGAAGTAGTCAATGGGAATAAGCCACCACTTGCCTTGGAAGTATAAAATGAATCTGAAGAATAGGTTATGGAAGTAAATAATAAAGAAAGCTATTGGAAGCAATAAGGAAGTTCAATGTATATATTAAAAATAGATAATGTAACTTGAGGACAATAAGTGAATGAAACCTTGGACCGATTAATAAACATTAAAGAACACTAACACATGGAATAGTTTATATTGTTTCCAATGAGGCAAATAGTAAATACCAGAGATGCGTATTCGCAGGTTCCCTATGGAATGTATATACTCACCCTTCTACTTAGAGCTCAATGAAGAGAAGAACCGGTGAAGAAGTACGTTTGATAAAATTAGATGAACCGTGAGACAGTTAGACAACAGGATCATGTTGGGGTTTTGGGCAAAATACCCGGGTTACGCAGCGGAATACGGGAAAACCAAATTTTCCCATTTCTTTAATTTTTCTTAGGTAATTTAAATAAACTTATTTATTTTAATCACTCAATACTCAAGAACTGAAATTTTTAACCTAGAAATCATAATTTCAGTAAATTACCATAAAGCCCCAAACCTTTCCATTTTAATCATTTTAGTCCTAAGTTGTTCAAAGAAAGCTTAGGTGATTTCCAATCACAACCAAATGATTTGTACATCAAATATACATTAAAAACAGAAATCTGAAAATTTTTCCAGATTTTTCATAATTACGGAAATGCCCAAAAAAGTTTGCATTTATTTTATTTTGGTCCTAATTTGTCAAATACAAGATTAGGTGATATCCAATAATTTAAAAACAGAAATCTAAAAAATTTTCGAGATTTTTCATAATTACGGAAATGCCCAAAAAGTTTGCATTTTTTTTTATTTTGGTCATAATTTGTCAAATACAAGATTAGGTGATATCCAATCACTACAAAAATGATTTGTACATCTTATTTACATTAAAATGAAACCTAGAAATTTTT